>WNHD01002745.1:0-16267 GCA_011057455.1 Ganaspis sp. Gsp50 | reverse complement strand
ATTCAATTAAAAATTTGAAAGAACCAATGTTAAGTACAATTTTTCAAGAGATACTACAATTGGATATGTCGGGCTTATGAAATTGCACATTAAATTATACACATTTGTAAATTGAAAGAGGATTCAAAGAAAATTTTAAAATGCAATTACAGGTACTAATTAAAAGCAGTTAAAACGCAAAAAATACGGAGAATTTTATTCCGAGTAGTTTTGTCAAGAAATAATAGACTTTTAAAGTAAGACAAGAATAATTTATAAAATTTACATGCTAATAGGTGTTGGAACGTTTTAATTCGAAAAGACAGTGGAAAATGTCACTTGATTTTGTTGTTGTCATTCTCGTTGCTCAGAGATAGAAATGAAATTTAGAAATGGAATTTTCTCTTTTAAAATTTCTATCTTTAATTTCTATTAAAATTATAATTACTATTGTTAACAATTTTCTGGAGACTAAATATGCGGCTGGCATTATTGATCAAAAATTGATTTTTCGCATGTAAGAGTTATAAACCGTGTGCTTTTTGTCTCACTTTCCTATGTTGTATATGAGGTCACTTTACATAAATAATGTCGTTAGAAGTCGACACGAGAAACATAGATTTCTCGACTATAATAGAGTTCCACTGGAATTTATGCAGACATCAAGTAAACAAAGTGAAATGTATTCATTTCAATTGAATTCGAAAATTTTCGAAAATCATATATATTTTTCAATACATGCAATTCGTTATTATTTTCTACCCTTATTTTCAAACTCAGAACGCAAGGAAATTCAATTTTTAATTTTCTTGCTCGCTTGTTATCAACAAAGTGTATACAAACTTTATTAAAAACTATTTATAATTTTATAAAATTAATTTCTTTATTTTACATAAAAAATTGTTTGTTGAATATATTTAACACTCGTATAATACACTATTCATACTCCACTATACATATTCCTTTCATACTCCACTATTCATATTCCTTTCATATTCTAATCGAAATTTACTCAAATCATTTTTTTTGGTTTTGATGACACTTATCACACTATTTTCAAATCAATTAAAATCTCCAAATGATCATTACTTCAAAAATTTATTTTGTGAAAATGAAATGGATATTTTTTAAAATAAACGTGACGATGACTATGACTCGCGAGGTTTTTTAAAACAAAATAGAAATGTAAATTTAAAAAAATCTTTAGAATGGGTGTTTTTTTGGATGAAATGAAATTTCATGCTTTAAGATTAGTTTGATTAAAATGGTCCTAGGTATGAAATAATGGTAAAAGGGTGTTGTTTGTCGCTTAGAGTTCAAAAGTACGATGTTCTCTTTTTCTTTGAAGTCGTGTCCTATTTTTCCTTTCACGTCAGATTTTACTCGGGTCTATGACTCGCACGTCCATTCGGTTTCACACCTCGTCGTAAAAATCACTCATCCTCGAATTGAAGATGCCCTCCCATTGTGACCTCGCACAACTGATGCAGAGAGCACTCAGCAATTCTGTACATCGTATGCCATTTCACCGAGTTTCCTTATCAAAACCTGCATTATCAGAATTTTCGAAAAACTCCTTTTAAGAATTACTCCAATCATTTATTTTTCATTTAATTAATGGATATTGATTATTACATAAATATTATTTGCATTTTTAAATACATGCTATTATTTATTTATTTGTTTTATTTATTGATTTTATTTATTGATTTTATTTATTTATTTTATTTATTGATTTTGTTTATTTATTTTATTTATTGATTTTGTTTATTTATTTTATTTATTTGTTTCATTTATTTATTTATCTCATTTATTTATTTCATTTATTTATTTATCTCATTTATTTATTTCATTCATTTATTCTATTTATTTATCTATTTTAAGGCGTTAACGGGATACAATGAATATGCTCTTTTACATAAAGCGTTCTTATTAAATAAATACTATTAATGTTATTAAATAATAGTACATTTCGCAACAAGTGTGAAAAGAAGGCGATTTTGGAACGAGCACAATTTTTTGTAACGAGTCGAAGAGGAGTTGCAAAAACTTGGTGCGAGTTTCAANAAAGTGCTCTTTTTTGAACTGTTCCAGAAAAGGGAGTTTTCTACTTATCGTCAGAGTTACAATTCATGCTGTTTTTTGAACTGAGTTATAAAAATAAATATCTTTAATATAAGTATAACGTAGGTATATATATGTTTTTAATGCATATATTTTTATCAAATCATACGATTGCTACAAAAGTATCTGATTGGAGAAAAAATAGAGTTTTAAAATTTATGAATCTCGTTTCTCACATTTATTTTATTACTGATTTATTAAAGTATATTTTGTTCGTCAAAATATGTAACGATTTAAATATGTAACGAATTCAAGGTAAATTTTAACTTTTCTTCTCAAGAATTTATTCTGAATAATTTTTCTGAATAATTTTTATTCCAAAAAGAGGCAGCAATTCGGAAAAAATTGCATCTTGTAGACTTTTTGTAATGAAAAGATTTGATGTTTAATATTTTATGAGTAATTAGTAGTAGAATGAATTTTTAGATTAGAAATACGAGAAGTAATGATTCATTTTATAAAAGCGCTCTTTTTTTCTTCCTTTTTTTGTAGGTTCAATATTAAAAAAAGAACGTTTCTTCATCATTATAAGAGTATTAAAAAAGTACTTATATTAAAAGCATTAAAAATGTGAAACGAATTAGGATGGTTCTCAAAATTTTGCTTAAATTAGAATTGCTTCTGAAAACGTGCGCTGAATTTAGTCTACTTCTCATTTCCGGAAGAAGCTTTTTTTATTATAGCAGAAACTTTGAATAAGAAAAAATCCATGTATTTCAAAATATTGTCAAAAATATTCATGGCAAAATTATTGATTTAACTCTCGTGGTTTTATTTCATTTTATTTCTATCTCAAATTAAATACTTGAATGAATACGTGTAATTAATGAATACATTAAATGGTTTAATGTATGAATTGATAAACATATATTTATTGAACAATAAGAGAAATAGCGACAATAAGTATTTATTGATAAATAAATATTTATTTATCAATAAAATAAAAAAAATAAATATTTATTTATCAATAAAATAAAATAAAAAATTTATTTATCAATAAAATAAAAAAAAAATTTATTTATCAATAAATAAATAGATTTAAATATTCAATTAAATTGTAAAATATTTAAAATGAATGTTAAGAGTCAATTTAACTCTCGAAACTCAAGTCTTATTCAACTTTAATAAATTTATCTCTCGACGAAAACCTGAATTTTTACACAAATGAGAGAGTTTATAATGCTACTTCCTTGTTTCTACTGTTCGTGTTGAAATTACGAAAACATGTTTGGAGTCTTCTTGAATTTTGCTGGAAGTGTCGACATGCCGCATTCTCGTCAAATTGGAGAGATTCGTTACAAAAGTTGGCGAATGTTTTCGAGAAAGTGTATATAGTTTTTAAACGCAATTTAAGTTTTAATTAGTTATTTTAATTTACATTTTCGAGAGATGAATAATTTTCCAGTCTGACTTTACAGTCTTACACAATAATGCAAAATTCTGCTTTAAAGGGATTAAAGTCAACTGTAGTTCTGACATTTCTGCGTTTCTCATTCTCTTGTTAATTTTTGATATCTCTTTCTTCGCGTTGCTTTGCATTATAGCGTTTCTCATTTCATTCCCGTTTTTTGACAATGCCGTCGGATTTATTGACAATGCAACCGACGTAATCCAAAGTTTCTTTTCTTCAAAATACGAATCAATTGTAGTATTCAGTGTTACCATTATTCTCAGACAGTTGGGAATGAGAAGGATTGAGGAAAAGAAAATGTACAAAGAAGTCTTAAAGTCTTCTCAGTTACTAAAGCTGGAGCTTGAATGAAGAGAGTGGTTTCTGAATTCTGTGATTTTAAATAATGATCCAAAATGGCATCACTTTGCTCAATTTTTTAAAAAATTGTTATTTTGTTATTTTAGCAATTTTGTTAATTGTTATTTTAGCAATTTTGTTAATTGTTATTTTAACTCTTTTTTAAAACACACATTCAAGACTTATATCAACGATTATTTATTCGTTTTCTGTTTTCTTGTTTATATATTTTTATTATAATTTCAATGTTTGCTTTACTATTTGTTTTTTTGCAATTTGTATTTTTTTACGTTTTGTACTTTTATAGGATTTGTATATTACACAATTTGTACTTCTTTACGTTTTGTATTTTTTACGATTTTTATTTTTTTATAATTTGTATTTTTCGCTCTTACACTCTATTCTTTTTATTTTACAAATTGTAGTACAAACAATGAATAATTTATTTATTATTTATTATATTATCATTAAATAGTATTGAGAATTTTATGAACTGTAAAAACGTTGATTAAAATTAATTACAAGAATCTTCAATTTTTAATAAGCTACATATGAATGAATTATCTTTCTGTCTGGTTCATTTTAAAATGAATAATTATAAGAAACGTAATTTCCAGGGCGAAAATGAATGTTATAAAATATTTCATTGAATATTCTATTGTTACATCGTAATAATTTATAAATTCCACTCTGCGAACGTTCTTTAATAAATTGTTTAACTCACCGAGAAAGAAATTATACATCTAGAAAATGTGAAAAATTATCGTAAGCTGTAAAAAACGTAGAATTTTTCGAACATAAAATCAACATTCATAAAATAGTAAAAAATAATAATCGAAATACATTGAAACAATAATTTAACGACTTTTATTAATTTTAATATTTTTCGAAACTACATCTCACGTTTTAGACTTTTACATATTTCATTTAAAAGAACATTTTTCTACATTTATTTTTTCATAAAAGTAAATTTTATATTCATAAAACTCTCTAAAACTGTATTTGTTCAAAATGAAAATGTATTTGCTAAAAATAAAACTGCATTTGTTAAAAATAAAAATGCACTTGTTAAAAATAAAAATGCACTTGTTAAAAATAAAAATGCACTTGTTAAAAATAAAAATGCATTTGTTAAAAATAAAAATGCATTTGTTAAAAACTAAAAATTCATTTTTGTTAATAAGCTCTTTTTCCAATAATAGTTCTGTCTGAATAATTCATTTCGCTTTGTCTGACAAATGCTTTACTCGTTTCACTTAGAAAGTAAATATTGACACTGTGAGATGATTCTCACTCTCAAATTATGCAGTTGATAAATATTTAACAATCGAAAGTGAATGTAGAATAATAAATATGAACTTTTGTGCAGTGAACTCATTGCGCAGTGCAAAATAATGAGACAAATATAAATCTACGTTTTTTATGCAATGTGTATAAAATTCTCTTTTATTTTGTCTGACTGAGCCCTTCTTTCATCAGGAAACATTTGTTCCGCTTCTACTAGCGTGTCTAATTTCAAAACTATAGTGTTCGGGTCGAGGTAAATGAATTACCTGGTACATTTATATTAGTTATTCTCAAATGTGAAGCCTTGAAAAGTCTACGATAAAATAAAATCGTAACATGAAATAATTCAGTTTTTCTAGAAATAAAATAGTCCTATTTTCCTCCTATTTACAGCTCCTATTTACAGGAGCGGGATCTTTTTTTACTTCTTTTTTTGCTTTATATCAGGCCTGCTTTATACAATCGTGTAATATTTTCTATAATCAGAAGTTTTACTCTTTTAGCCTCGCTTATAGCTTTTTATCCTCTTCATTCATATTTCAGTATTTTTCGCTTTAACAACTTTTTTCAATCCTCTCCATAGAATTAAAAAGACTTTTCTTTACAAATTTTCGATCTCATAATCGCTGGGACAGAAATTTATTTTCTTTTTATCTCTTGTTTGGATTTTTCGCGATCCTCTTGTAGTAAAATAATTTATTTTTGATCCAAATTGTTGTTTGAATTCATTGATTAAAATTTATTGTTTTACAATATTGGATTTAGAAAGTTCGAAATTTTTATTTATTCTTATTTAGAAATTAATTAATTTTTAATTACCTAATAAGATATCTGCTTTTTATGCAGAAGTTTTTTTAGACATCTGCTGCAAATTTCCTTCACATTATTAGTTTAATAGTTTAGTTGCAACAGTTCAGAATTCTTGACTCGAAATATTAATTAAATGGAAAATAATGTGAACGTTAATTGCGGACTGCTAAATCCGTATGGTCAACGGACATTTTATGTATATACAAAGAGGGTATGAAATAAAAGGGATGCTATAAATTACTGCGGTCCCTATACCAACGATTTTACGAGCTGTGGTAAAGCTGACTCGGTGATTCGATGCTGATTGTATGGAATTTCATACCTTACATTCTAAAACAATTTTCTAAAATAAAAATATTCGAAAGTTGTCTTTTGTTATAAAAGTACAATGATCTCTCTTAATTAGTTTGCAACACGTAAAAGACTCAACTTGAAACAAAAATTCATATTTTCATTAAAGCTCGAGACAGGTTAAATGGCTGTTTCACTAACGTGACTCAATATCCTACTTTATGCTGCAACGACTGTATTCCTATTTGAATCACAGATTCGAATGTTGCTCTCAACTGTTTGGGGGAGATTATACTGCATGACAACAGCTGTGAAATAGCAAGGGAGAGATAAACTTTATTTCAAAATCTCCTAGATTTTTAAGTCCTTGTCAACTAGCAAACAATCCAACAATATTTCTTTGCTAAATATCGAAAAAATGACAAATAATGCAACAAATGATGCTTTTTGTTTTATTCGTTATATGCATTCTTAATTTCTTATTTGCATAAAACCGTATCTAAATTAGGCTACAATAAACTTGAAACCAGTGAAACTGAACATTATTCGCATATTTTCATATTTCGTTTCATATTTTCATTTAATGATTTTCAACTCCGGTATAATTTTTATAAAAAACGAGCAGTCAGTAGAAAAAGCTAGTGCAGTCAGACGAACGCAGTAAAAAGTTTCAAAACCAGGCAGTAGAAACGGCAAGTATAGTCAGACAAACGAAGTAAGACGAAATTAAGAAGTAGAAAAAACAGTCAGACCGAAGTAGTGACAAAGATTTAAAGCCAGACAGTAGAAAAAGCAAATATAGTCAAACTCAGCACGGAGGGCTTAAAATAAAACAGTAGATAAAGCAAAAATTGTCAGACCAAAATATCTTGATTCATCTACTGTCTTATTTTAAAGCTTTTTTGACTTGTTGGTCTGACATTTCTTGCTATTTCTACTGTCTGGCTTGAAATCTTCTTTACTGTATAATGAAAAATTTTTTATTTATTATTCTTTGTCATTTTTTGTTTCCTTATAGAGGAGGCATTGTAATCGTGACAATTTTTACATAATGACAAAGAATAATAAATAAAATTAAAATAACAATAAAATAATAATGATAAAAGGAAAATAATGTTTCTAAATAATCTAAATGCTTTAGTTTAAATTTTGTATGTTTTACAAATATTATTATTATAATGTTATTATAATTTTATTAAGAATAATAAATAAAATTAAAATAACAATAAAATGATAATGATAAAAGGAAAATAATGTTTCTAAATAATCTAAATGTTTTAGTTTAAATGTTGTATATGTTTTGCGAACATTTAGAGAGCAAATTTAGCCTTTTTGTGAATTATAAAATTATTTTAACCCAAAGAACATGAGTTTAATAAATTATAATGAAAAATTGTCAATAAACTAATGGATTTTCCAGTACATAAAGTATCTATTGATTGCTTTGGGTGAATCATAGCCAAGTGATGCAGCTTTAAATGCACATAAAGACGGTTTGAGGTGCAAGGTGATATTGGAGATTAAAGGCCAGACAATAAAGTTGGAGTAGAGGACAGGCCATTTATGCTAGATCTGGCTCTAATGGATCGGTTTCTCATGTCGTAACATGTCGCCTAATCGGTGATACGGGTCATCTCGATTATTCAATGAAAGTGAAGGATGAGGTTTAGTAAGATGCTGAAACGTGGTTAGAATGATTAGGTGAATTTCAAATTCACCAAGGCGTCTTCCTGAGCATCACTTTGCAAATTCTCGCAGTTTCATCGGCAAAGCAATCTCCGTAGACTTAAAACACATCGCTATTTTCTCCCATCCATAATTTAGTCACGGAAATTTCAATCGCGATTCTTAAACTTTTCAATTCTTGTAGCTTCATTGTCTTTAAGATTATTTTAGAATAGTGCTTGCTTTTCATTATAATCACGATGCAGGAATATTTAGTATTCAACGTTTCGTGTGAATTCTTTTTCTATGCCGGCAGCATTAAATTATATGCTAAGTTTGTTAAACTTCACGTAGACGCCATATTTTTCGGAAAATTATTGTCTACACGTGATGATGTATATGTAAGAATGAATTTTATGCCTTTTTGATAAGAACTTGTCTCAAAGGTGTAAATTCAGAAAAATGTTTGTTTGAATCAGACAAATATTTATTTCATGTTTCAAACAGTGGTGATTTGAAACAAATGTTTGATACAAACAAATATTTATTTGATTCAACCAAAATTGTGATGAAATAAATATTTATTTGGTTCATCCACAATTGTGATTGATTCAAACAAACAAAAAGCAAACGTAACACTTTGTGACAATTAATTTGTTAATGAATAAAATTGTTTCGAATCAAGCAGAAAAATGTTTGGCAAATATTTTAGACACTGTTTGTTTTTATTTGAGACTATTTGTGAGGCAAACTATAATTTGAAAACATGTATGTATACGTGTGAAGTAAAGTCTGATGGACATTTCATTTTTCAAAAATGATATAGGATTTAAGAATATCCGTCGAAGAATATCCGACTTGACGCATATTTTGTCATACACTTCCCTTATAGATGAGAATCGAGATAGCCACTTCGAAGGGTATCTACATATTCATCGATTCGTCGGGTGGATATTGCCTACTCGATATTTCAATGGGTTAAAATGGCGAGGCATCTATATATTTTAAGTCTCTCTTTCTCCCTATATATATATTTTAAAGTCCAACCGAAAGTTTCCATTGTTGCTTATAAAAAAGCAAAACACTGCAATTTATAAAGTACTTTGCATCTACAAACATAAAAATACATTTGAATCACATAAAAAATATACACTTAAGAGCTCAATTTTAATCAACTTTCAAGCTGTGTAAATTTTGAATCTTATAAAAGATGCAATTTTATTTTTCTTTCTTATAAAAGTTATTTCTCTTTTTCATAAAAGTTATTTTTGTTTCTTGTAAAAATTATTTTTCCTTCTTATAAAAGTTATTTCTCTTTTTCATAAAAGTTATTTTTGTTTCTTGTAAAAGTTATTTTTCTTTCTTATAAAAGTTATTTTTCCTTCTTATAAAGTTTTTTTTTTCTCATAAAAGTTATTTTTGTTTTTTGTAAGTTATTTTTCTTTCTCATAAAAATCACTATTTTTAGGATAAATAAATTACAATATGTTTAAATAAAAATAAAGAAAGTATTTGAGATAAATAGATACCAATAAACATTCAGAACAATATTATATCAGGATTTTAAATTTTGTAAAGTTGCTTACATTTTAAAAATTCCCAACTAAAAATTTTTGAACAAGAATATCTGATTTTTTGAGGTTCAATTAACCTGTGGAGGGTATTGTTTTGTATTTTGTAAATGATTTTTTACAAAATACAAAGAAACTTCGTATTTTTGTAAAACTTGTTGAGAAAGTCAATAAACTTTTTCAACAAGTGAAATTTGGTTACCAATTCTTGAATAAGAACTGCGGATTCTGTACATTGTAAATAAACATAAAAATAAATAAAATAATAATAAAAACAAAATAATAATCAATAAATAAATAGAAAATGAATAACAAATGTATAAATAAAAATAAATAAATAAAGAATAAATGAATAGAAAAAAATAAAAAATGCACAAAGAAAAATAAATAACTAAAGAATAAATGGATAGAAAGTAAATTAAAAAATGCACAAATAAAAGTAAATAAATGTGACGCTCCACGAGAGAAGGGACCTTATATCAAGAGCGAATAAGGTCCCTTCTCTCGTGGAGCGTCACAAATAAAAAATAAAACAATACTAAATAATGTGAACAATACATAAGTAAATAGAAATAAAAAATACAAACAATAATTAACGGATATTGCGTTTTTTTAATTTTCTAGTTGGTAAGAGTGCAAAAAAGCTTTTTGGGTAAAAATTGTTTCTCGTGTAATATATGGTGATCGTGCGAGGTGGATGATGCATGTATGATCTTGGAATATTTTCTCGCAACGTGCTGCAAATATACTGAGCGTTTACGGCTCATACAAAGATAGGTGGAAGGCAGAGCCCTGGCTTTGGAATAAAAAGGTGTGGTGTATTGTGCGTCTTGCTGGGTGTGACCACACAGGGTTGTTAACCATTCTTCACAGCTGGCTTTAGATGCGTTATATTTATTTATACTCCTCCCAGTCTGACATATGTATCATGGACACGTTTTGAAGTTTTCTTCTCAAGAGAAATAAAGAAAACGGTCTAGAATAAAAAAGCAGTGTCGAAACCTTTTCACTGCTTAGCCGAGCTTATCGTACATTATCGGAATTCACAATTTAGCAAAAAAGTGATGACCGTGACAGTTAAGGAAGAAAACTGATTTAAATTAATTGCTTCAGTTGTTATTGAAAATCGATTCTCAATATCATCCTCCTTTGTAAGAATTGGAGCTGAAAAATTCATTGAATTTCTGATGGGATAAATCATATTAATACAAGAAATGCTGCGACTTTTAATCTTTTTCAAATAAATGTCCCATTTTTGTGAAATTAAATTTGTCTTTCAGTCTAATGAAAACACCACTATTTCGCTGAGAGACTTTAAATTCAATCAAATTAGCAAAGTTCGATTATCGATTCCTTTTCATATATTGAACTATATCTCTTGTTCTCTGACATTTATTTTTATGAAATCAGCTCTGTATCTAGTTTCAAGATATAATCAGATTAGGCGGTCAAATCAAATAACGATAAAGTAGAGCGATACTCTGACTTTACTTATTTTATAAACTGAATTTATCTTCGTATTATGTTTGTACCATAAAATTTAATAAGCCTCTTATATTTTGAAAGAGACGGTTATACAACTCGGGGATAGAAATTGAATAAAATTTCTTCTAAAAAGTTATTTGAAAGCACAAGCAGACCTTCACGGCTGCAGATTGAAGATATCAATCATGAAATTATGTTCTTTGAGGCAAAGTGTCATCCGTTTCAAGATAATGCTTTCTTTTTCTAATACTCTCCTTTCTTGGAGGGATTTATCTTTCACAACTGGTCGTTCAAACTGAAAGGCTATCTTAAGAAACTGATTAATTAAAACTTTAGTAATTCGATATGAGAAAATTAAAATCCGCACTAAAATCAATTTATCTCATTCGTCCCCAATTAAGGATCTTCTTTCAAAGTTCGAACAGCACTGCGAATTTCCAAATTTGGCACGAGATTGATTACTTTATGTTGGTTACTTTGATTTTCATTTTTCCGATGATATTTTTCTGCGGTTCTCGGACATTGTATTAGTTAATTAATTGTACTGCATTTAATGAATAACATCTTGTTTATCAATCTTTGGAATTTATACTCGATTTTTTATATTCTATTCGATTTATTAATAAACGATTCATTGTTTCAAACAATACGATTTTTTTAACCAAAATTTGTTTTTCATTAAACAGCAAGTATCGTAAATTTTTGAAGAATTCTGGGTCTCTTTTGGAATTGTTTTTTTTAAGTTGAGAATCAACTGCAGCACGTGTGCAAGGAAAATGTTTCTTCTGGTGCAATGCACCATTGTCTTTTAACCGAAGAAATATTTTAAGGACATTTTCAAGTCAAGAAGGTATACGACAGAAGCAATTTCTGAAATGAGGGTAGGTATAGTTTTCACGCGTTTTAGGTAGATGAAAAAGTTGAGAACAAAGGTAATTATGCGACAAGAGACAAAACCGTAGAATCCGAAACACCGGTCATAATAAATCAACTGTTTTTGGTGGGTTACATTCGGCGTCGTGTTCAAACCACGAATCCCACTAACGCCGCCCAGTTGGCAAGCCGCCACTTTAGCTGGACTATAACGTTTCAGCAATAACAAAATGTGTGATATTGTCGGCATCTTGCTCCACACCTCGCACGTCCCCTTTAAAATAGTTTGATTAGCCAGAGAAACAGAGAAAATTAACTCTCATTTACGCAAGAAATTAATTAACAATATATTAACGGAAGTGAATTCTGCTTACATTAATAAACTAATTAGCAAATTCTTTTTAACTAATTAGCAAATTGTTGATAGTAAAAGGCAACAAAGTATTTAGAGAGTAATGTAACAACGTTATTACCACTTTTCTGCTAATATTCATATGAGAATAAGACTTTCCAAAATATTTCCATGGAATTTGAAATTATTTCATCAGTAGAATTTTCATTCTATATTTGATTTGTTGATTGCAATTTGTTGATGTATCTACTAAATAATGGATTTACCAAGATTGATTAAATAATGCGTCAATTTAATATTTTAATAACTGACAAAGTGAACAATTATAATAAATTGGTATCTAATGATTTTTTAAATTGTAATTTAATTTGTACTTGAAAATTTTCTTTATGAATATAAAGAAAAAAGGAATAAAAGAATATTCTTTGGTGAAAATAGAAAATAATTTGATAAAGGAGAAATGTTTACGAGTGGAGAGAATTTTAATTTATCGATTAGTAAACATGCAGGAAAATGGCGTGTTATTAACTACTTTCGAGTGCATTAGTGGAACTGATTGGAAAATCTTTATACAAATCGTTGATTATAAACAATGATCCTCGGGTATCAATTCAATTAGCAGATAATTCGATTGCTGGAATATTGATTCAAAATAATAATGAGGCTCGTCATTCCGTGTTTATTTTTCCAGAATTCATTATCAGTAATCACACTGCATTATACAACTCGTTAATGTGCAATAATACTGAAATTTGAAAACGACAGATAAAGCCTTTATATAGTTTGGTCTGCAATGAAAATGCTAATATTCATTTTCAGCAGATAATGCTACGAATTATTTTCGTCTAGTGGGTTAATAAACTATCAAATAACGTAAAAAAATAATTAATAGAAAAAGAAAAATTTTGACAACGTGAAGTTCGAGTTGAGCAATTCTAGATATTAAAAATAATATTGACAACCAACCACCAGAATTCTAAAACAATTAAAAAATAGATTAATGAATTTTAAAATTTATCGTCACTTTCAAAATCACTTGTCGATTTCGTCAGACATTGATTTCGTTAGACGTCGATTTTGTCGAACGTCGATTTAGTTAGATATTCATTTTGCAGACATAATAATTTTTTTCTTCAAGATGTCTATCATTTTTCATCAAGCTTTTTAGTCTCAGAAAAGCTCCACAGCCGGACACTATAAAAATCCCTGACCTGTAATTTTAGAAACATCTTGAAAACATTAATTTATTACATTATTACAACACTTTTTGTCGAGAAAACTCAAAATGTCCATTTTTAGCATAATTAAAATTAATTTTTTGATGAAGTGCTTAAAATAACATAGAGATGATTAGAGCTTTTCATGAGTTCTTTGCGGGGTTGATAGTACAGAGGTCTCTAATTACTATATTATAAAATTTACTTATAAAATGTATGCTCTATAGGGAGAAATTTTAATTTTCAGTAGTAGCCTTGAAAGTGACCTTGAAAGTGACGAAAATTTTTTTAATTCTTCATTGATTTTTAAATTGGTTTAAAATAATGTTTTGTAAATCATTTTCGATAAAACTTTAAAGTTTTTAAATATTAGAGAAGTAGTAGAATCAGATTTCCATTTTAGTTTATACCTATTATAGTTGCTTATTGATAAAAAAAGGTAAAATATAAAAATTACCAAATAAGCATCTTAATATAATGTAAGATTTTGTTTTTGGGCACGCTCAAAACAAATGAATTATTTTAAATTTTTTCGAAATGTAACCCATTTTTGCGTAAAATTAAATAATATAAATTTTAAAGTACGGATTGCTATTTGGCGCTATCAAACTAAAAGTAATGTTCTGATTGAAATTATTGATACGAAACTGAAAGTAATATTTTAACAGAAATTATTAGGAACAAAGGGAAAGAAATATTCTATTTGAAATTGAAAATTTGAATGGCGAAGACCGTGTCTGCTGAAATGATAGACAATTGAACGATAAGTCAATATTAATGACGTCGAAGATTTGATCTATGAGACATATATCGATCAGAGACAAATCTGACGTTGAGAAGTGAGTATTTGGCTGGTTAACAACCTGTTTACAAGCATTGACATCGATAACCACTTCATGGTTTGCACACCTCAAAAGCAACGTCCGGCTGTAATTAGAAGTCAGGATAATGACAATTATGCTGACGACATAAACCAAAATTCTTCTCGATCATAAAAAAGCTATTTTTTGAACAAAAAACATTTTTTGGAAGAAAGAAAAACATTACTTTAAATAAATGAAGACAATTCTTTTAGGAATTTTTGTTATTATCAAACAATAACAGTTGTCAATCATTGACCAAATTTATTTTTTTTTGCACTTCTAAGGGTAGAATATCCATTTTAGATGTGTTTTAAAAATTGCTACATAACTGTCAAAAAATGGCTGATATGAGCACATAAACGTTTCTTGTCATAAAGCCATAATATGTAGGATATAAAAATATTTTCGTGTCTTTCAAAGCATGAAAAGCTTTTTATCACTTCATTCTAAAGGTTCGTGGAAAGTTTATACCTAGAGTTTGAGTAATCCATCTCGTAACTCAAAAAGTCAGAGACGAAACGGTCTCAGCTTCATTTTCGTAAAATGGGATTGCATATTTTTATGATTCTTCCTAGATGGCGTATTATAAATACTGTGAAATGAGCATTGTTTGCTTATTACTTAATTTCTTGATTATTTGTCTCAAACAACATTTATCTGTTACGCAAACAATTTGAAATTATTAGGTGTACAAAAAGTAACGAAAGACTTGATCATTTTTTGTCACGTTGCATTCCATTAGGCGAATATCAAAAGAATTTTTAAATCGTAAAAATCAAACGAATTTAGGGCACATATCCAATTTATGTGTGTAGTGAGCAGACTTGTTTAAACAGGGATTGGTTATTTTCCTTTACAAATTGCATTTACACTTGAAAAAGTCTACTGAATATTATTATTCACTGAAGTGAATCTGTTATTTATTCAAGCTCGTGTTTCATTATGCAAAATTCAACAAATGCGTTCTCATTTTATTTGTAGACTTTAATTATAGAACAGCTTTGTTGCGAAGATATTAATTTCTACTCATGCAGTTAATTGTACATTTAGACTCGAGTAATCAAGCAACGAAACAGTCAAGTTATTAAAAATGCACAATTTACTGATTAGATTTTTATTGCATTTGATAGATGTAGAATATAAAGTAATTAACAAAAGAAAATTTGACTTTTTACTTGTACTTTCTCGGTTTTTGTTATTAGATCTTATTTAATCTTCGGTTTCTACGAAAATTAAAACAAATATATTAAATATAAAATGATAATGTAATTTTGGGTAATTAAAAAATAATAATAGTAATTAAAAAATTATTCGTAAGTAATTCTTAAGTCATAAAATAACTTATATTTAGTAAATTGCGTGAAAGTACAATTCACTTGAATTATTTTAGAAACAATTTAAATTTAATTATAGTAATATAAGTCGAAACGAAAACAACCATCTTTTCAACATTAATATAAAAACATCAACTATTAATTAACAGCATTGGATAATAAAAATTCAAGTTATAAGACATGTCTGACTAAACAGATTCATACTCTTTTTGGTTCAAAACTTGCAACCCGACAGGCTAAAATGAGAATAAAAATGACAAAAATTCTGAATTTAATAGATTGTCCCGGATGTTAAAATTTGTAAAACAAATTAAATGCTACATACAAAGTATGTACCACTAGCGTAAATTATATAAATTAATTTTGCACTTAAGCGCAAATGATTTTAAATAAAATAAGTTTTTTTATATTATAACAATCAATTGTTTCTTAAAAGAGTTTTTTAAAATATCTTCAATCATTTTTTGTTTTGTAAATCGTCTTTAGAGTTTAAGTAAAGAAGTAGTAAAAGTGCGTTATGGTCAGACGGAGGTACATAACAATTTTCAAAACTCAATTTCTTTGCTGTTAACAAATTAATTGTGAATAATAATGATTATAATAATGATTGAATTTTATTTTCATTCTATTATAAAAATATTATATTATATTATATTATATTATATT
>WNHD01002744.1:0-27207 GCA_011057455.1 Ganaspis sp. Gsp50 | reverse complement strand
TTTTGCCTTCTCATAAGGAAGCATTGTTTGATTTTAATTTTAATTATAGTTCCCTTCGGAAAAATTTTGTACATTAAAAAACTAATCAATGGACTTATAAAAAGTGTATGTTGTACCAAAAATTATTAGAGTAAATGACAATTGTTTCAAATTTTTGACATTTGAAGCTGAATTTTTTTATGTAACTTTAAAAATTGTTATTTTTTAGTGACAGTTCTTTTGGTAAAAATGTTCTACATTAAAAAGCAATTCGATTGAACTATACAAAGTATGCAAGATAATGAAAAATAAATAATTAACTCTATGAGGAAGCAAAATGTTCATAAATGAACATAATTTGCCACTAGTTGTGAATCATATTGCAACAAGTTTAAAATCTCTTTTTAATATATGTTTTTTATTCCTTTTTGTTCTCTTTCTGTTTTGTTTTTTTATCTCTGTTTCTTTTCTCTTTTTTTACCTATGTTTCTTTTCTTTTTTTCCCTCTGTTTCTTTTCGTTTTTTCTTTCGATTTTTCTTTTCATTTTTTTTATTTCCTTTTTCTAAATAAATGTATCATTTAATTTTATTTAAAGAAAAACAAGCTGGTGTACTAACTGTTATGTCACAATAATACGTTACGATATAGAGAATTCTGAAAGAAAAATATATTTGTTTCGAGCTTTACTTTCGTTCTGTTAAACAAACTCAGATTTTCTAACGGACTTGGAAACGTTGTTGACATACAGGAAGAAGACTTTATTCTTAAGTGCAAGATTGCGTTGCGGTTACAGCATAAAATCTGATACCAATGTTTTATGCACCATTAAGGTTTACTCTGAGTTTCATCTCGTGTATCTGCGTTGCTTAGTTCACGAAGAAAATAAAATTTCCACTCAGGCGACTGCTCTTTAAAAACTTCATGCACCAGCACGTCTGCAAACCGCACTTTAACTAAATTTCATCGAAGCGAGAAAATTGTCATCTTTTCAACTATCTTTGTGATCCTGACGACTTTTAAAAAAATACAAGTTTACAACTTGTTAATCAACTTTAGAACTACACTCTCTTTACGTTGTTTACATTTCCGTAATTCTTTTTTTTTAATTTTATTATTTTTACGACGCAAGCTTTTTTAATTATTCCACAACATTTCTGCTTTGATTTTAGTTTTATTTTAATTCAACTATTTCTATTTTTAATTTCGCTTTAAATACTCGATTTACTTTAAACATTTGAATGAACTTGATGGAGGATATATAAATTTACACTTTTTCCGGATCGTTACGTTCGAGGGGTATAAAAATTGTTTATTACACCAATTCAGGGAAATATTGTTGATAGCTTTTCGTAATGCATATATTTAGCATTCAGATTTACAGTACTATGTATATTCCGTTTGTAGTAAAATATTATTCACAAAACCATAAATATCGAATTTTATTGACCGAAACATAAATTTATAAACTGGTCAATCAAATTAGTTTTACTTGAAGTTAAATATTAGTTGTAGTAATTTTCATTAAAAAGAAAAATAGTTTTTCAGGCTTCATAAAATATAAGTATCTAAAAGGAAACATAGTATAAAATAAAAACAACATGAAATAAAAAAATAGTATAAAATAAAAAATAATATGAAATTCGAAAAGTTTTGATCAAATTTGCCTCAAGTTTGCCTTTGTCATTTGTAGGTCTATAAAGATCTTGTAGTCAATTTTTAGATTATCGATATGAGTTGTCATACAAAAGCAAATAAATGATAAAATGCAGATTCGAGAAAAGTTGAGTGTGAAAATTAATAGTGTTTGACGAAACCGTTTAGTTGAGCAAACATCTTTGCTAACCGTAAAAGTGAAAAAGAGTTTTGTTCTTTTTTAAACCAAGAACTTTGAATGTAAAAAATTTCTCTGATAAACTATCACATATTTTCAGCACATGCAACATACTGACGTTTCCCTTCAAGCAACTTTAACTATTAAACTTAAGTAATTGCTTTGTTCTGTCTGTTACGCGAAATTGAAACTTTTTGCATAATCTGCATATATAATGCGTCTACTCTAATACATACAAACTTTCCTGAAATATTTTTTATTCTCAATTTCCTTGTGCAAGAAAGTTTATTGAAATTCGACCCAACAGTAATTAAAATTGTCATCTACAATATCATATTTACAATAAATATAATAGAACGATTTTTTGTGAAAGAAAAAAACGGATTTGTGAAAGAAAAAAACGGAATATTTCTAATTGAAAAAATAATAATATTCTGTATAAGAATAAATATTATTGTTTGTACCTTATATTTAATATTTCAATTATTTATAAATATTCAGTTTACAAACAATGCTCTCGAATAAAAAATGCGGATTTTATTTAATTTCATTGTTGGTTGAATTCTTAATTGCATCGTTAATTGCATTGTTAATTGCATTGTTAATTGCATCGTCAATTGCATCGTCAATTGCATTGTTAATTGCATTGTTAATTGCATTCTCAATTGCATTGTTAACTGCATTGTTAATTGCATTGAGAACTGTGACAAGATTGATGTTTACAGGGTTGGTAGTTTTTTCAAGAATACAATTTAGGAATTTTAAGAGGATGAAGCGTACGATGTAGAATACATTAAATTCGAACCGCGGTATTATCGACTGACATTGCATAATGCATCGAGTCCTGGATGGTGGTTCGCATTTTATAAGGTTAAAGGTGAATGACGGTCACTCTTGATATCGCGAGACTTCAACATGACGCGCACGGGACGACAGGGAAACCCTCCAAAGAATTTTTTACTACCTTTTTGCAAGCCCCACCATAAAAAGTCATTAACGTCAGTTTTTTTTCAGCTAAAGATGCTCTCTTCACACTCTCTGACTTAATACTCAAAAGCTTTGTCAAAACCTTTTTTGTTATTATCTTTTGTTATTAAAAACAATAATCATAAAGTAATAAATAAATTTTCCTACCTCTTGCACTTTCATTGAAAAGAATATTTGTAAACCTAAATGCTTTTTTATCACTTAAACTTGTAAAAATAAATCTGTAAGCAGATTTTCTGAATACTTCGTACGTAAAATAACAATAATAATAATAATAATAAATAATAGTAACAATAATGATAGTAATAATAATAATAAATAATAGTAACAATAATAATAGTACTAAAATTGCTATATTCGTCGGTTAATTTTTATATAATAATAGAATTTATCACTCGGTATTGTTTAATAAATTAAAAACAATGAAATCAATCTCTCCGAGTCAATTTGAAAAAATAACATGAAAAAAAAACGAAGTTTTTTTTGGAAAAGCTGCTTTTCATGTTATTTTTTCAAATTGACTCGCTGAGATTGATTTCATTGTTTTTAATTTAGTAATAATAATAATAGTAATAATAGAAATTTGATAATTACGTCTAAGAAGAAAATATTTGCTAGGAAAATAGTTGGAAAATTTGAAATTCAAATTAAAATGGCAAATGAAAATATTGAAAAGCTCAATAATAGCTTGTGTATGCAAATTAGCATCAGAAAAGAGATTCGATAAAATTATCATAACGTATCAATATGTTCCCTTTATTTGGAAGCTCATCAGATAAGGTTTGTAGACAGCCTTAGTCTGGCATTAAAGCACATTTTATCGTTACATATTAATCGCTTTTTATTACGTGCCTAGAATTTTCAATTTTCTTCTGGTTTCATATATTTATGAAAATATTAAGATTTTAATTTATTTCATTTAAAATAAATCCTATCCGGAAAATGCAAGATTCATACAAGTTTAACAATCTGAATTAATTATTCCCTAATTTGCTATCCTTGAATTAAAATTGTCAACTACGAATTTATATTGTATATAATTTTCAGCAAATATTTTGCGTTTTGTAAAAAAATGTATCTTAATAATTCTGTTTTTCTTGTTTATACCCTTGGGGGAAAACACATTATTCATGTACGTTATAAACATAAAGATAAATTTTATGAGTGGAATAAATTTTAAAAAGTGAATTTAAAAAAAGGAAAAAATTGAAGATGAAAGACTATGATTAAAATTCAGGGGTATATTTTAATTTTAGTAAACAGATTTTTATTTTGGGAATATTAGAATCATGAGTAGTTTCTATTTAGAGTGTTCTTTCGAAAAATGTAAATATATGTGCATTATATGGAGTGCAAAACAGTAAAGTTTAATAAACTATTCAAAACTTTGAAAGCTCACTAATCAGAGTGAAAACGAATTCGCGAAGCTTTTCCTCGACCCTTAAACCTTTGTTTCCTTTAACCTTATTTGTATTCGCACCCCAATTCCGTTCTGGTTTTGAAATGCAAAAAACAGGAGGTTTGAATAATTGCCGGATTTTTCACATTGGGAAATGCCTCTAATGGAATTTCCCTTTCAGAGAAAAAATAAATTTCCATTTTACTTAAAACTTTAGCAAACATTTGATATATTTCAATTTTGTGGATTGGCTTTCTTCCAGTAGATTCTTCCTTTCATTACAATTTTAATGAAAACCCTTTGAAATTAATTTATTTTAATTCTTCTGCTTAGTTTCTAATTCTTGTTAATTTATATTGTTTATTAATATTGTTTATTAATAATGGTTATTATTAATATTGTTTATTAATATTGGTTAATAATATTGGTTATTAATATTTGTTATTAATATTGTTTATTAATATTGGTCATTAATATTGTTTATTAATATTGGTTATTAATATTGTTTATTACATTTTATATTCTTCCGTTTTTATAATTGTACGACATTCAGATTACTCATACTGAAGATTTTTTTAACTACAGGCCGATTTACAATTTAGTTTAATTTTTTTCTAAAAAGAACTGTATCTCATTGCACGTCTGTACGATTTTTAAATAAACTAAATTTCAGAAAATAAAGTTTTATCATTTGTAAAGAGGGTATAAAACGGGTATATATAAAAAGGTGTATATATGTTTTCTATACGCCGACGAAATTAATAAAAAGAAAAAAGCGTCGAAATAAAAAGGCAATCAATTACCGATGTAGGAATCAGATTTTCAGAAAAGATTTAAATGGAGCGAACATTTTCTCCTGGAGGTAAAAATTACATTAAAAGTATTCAATTTGCCAATATAAAATTTTTTATACGCTACAATTTTATGGTTATTACTGGAGTTTAATGCATTTTAATATTTGAAATCGCAGCATTTGAGAGATAAGAAAAATGAGATGAGTAATAAATTGTTTCAGTGAACGTATAGTCAGGCAGGTTTTGTAAAATCAGCTTTTTATCTCTCAGAAAGTGCCATCCATCATAATGATGTACTGTGGTATAATTGAACTATTGATTTCAATTGATTCACTGAACTGAGCCGCGTCTGACCAGAATCGACTTGAACTACTGTGTAATTCCATGAATAGGGCAATGTACTCTGAGACGCGAATTATCCTAACAATGGTGAGATGCTGGTTGCCTTTCAGAACGAATTATTAATTATACCGTGAGAATTACTAAGCCAAGGAATAATTATATATATCATACACATATATAGGTCATTATTTGTCAATAGAAGCTTGCTCTCTGAAATTCGGTTTGTTCTACCAAGCCTTAATAAGGATTAAATTATCATGACACCTTTCAAAGTCACCTTCCAAAATTCAATATTGTGGAAATGATCTGCCAGACTGAAAATGGTAAATCTGTGAGAGTATCAAAAATTGTTAAACGCGGTTTTAGAAAAGCCATTGAACGACTTTTTTTAAAAATTCCAGGTCGTTTTAAAATAACGATGTTTTTTTCAAAATGCGGTGCCTTTTTAAAATACGATGCTTTTTTAAAATACGATGCTGCTTTAAAATATGACGCTTTTTTAAAATACGATACTTTTTGAAAAATTAGATTTTCTTGAAGTACAACAAATAGAGACGAATTGGAAAAACGAAAATATAAAGGGATCTTTTTAGAAAATTCTCTTTCGTAGGAGAGTTCGTAATGATAAAAAAAAGCTTTGGCCTTGATAAAAGTACGTGCCCTTTTAAGCACATTATATGATCTTTGGATTTAACACCAGATGTTCAAGGAGTTTGATGATCAGCTCATGACTTGTAGAATCAAATGCTTTACGGTAATCTGTTCAAGATATTGACAGGCCACGTCAATAAAATATCGAGTCTTAAGTAACACACCTATCAATCAACAGGTTTTCCACATAAACTGACAGACCTCTCTTGCATTCTCTTTTTTCACTTATTTTACTTCAAACTGGCTTTATAGATGCGTTAAAATCCTCTCAAGTATCTCTGTAAACATGTAGCATTCAAAGGGTATTCAAATAAACTTCAATAATACTATAATCTTTCGAACATAACAAAACGCTTTTTATGTGTCCAGAAAGCTATTTCCATTTAGTTTATGCGCTAAAAAATTTTTTTGCAGACATTTTTGTTTCAATTAATTGAACTGTCAATTTAGAAGTGTAGTATAAAATACAGTTTTCGATTTTAAATCTTTTTCGTTGCGGAAAATTGTACTGATTTCATACCACTGAGGTAAAAATATAATAATGTTAATAATTATAATTTCATACTTTTTATATTGATTTTATTGATGCTTGTTATCAAGGTACAACTATCAAATGAAGATAGTTACGATGCAAAGATCGTAAAATTCTTTGTATGAAAATTATTAACGAAAATACAAAAAATTTGTTGTTGATGCGAACATGCGAACGATGAATTGAAAAAATGCAAAAATATTCAAGTTTCGATTCAAAAGGTAACGAAAAATATTTGCAGATACGTGTGAGAAATTATTTTTCATTTTTGTATTAACGAAAAGCGTTTATTTAACAAAGAGTGTTTATTTGACAAAATACATTTATTTATCGAAAAGCGTTTATTTCACAAAAAGCTTTTATTTCACAAAAAACGTTTATTAATCACAAAACGTTGATTTGACAAAAAAAAACGTTTATAAATCACAAAACGTTAATTTGACAAAAAAAAGTTTATCAACCAAAAAGCATTTATTTAACAAAATTCTGATAAATGTATTTATTAGTTTTACTTCCAAGGAAACCATACTTTATTTTAAGATACAGAAGATTATTAAATAAACAGATAACAAAGGTTTTAAGAATGTAAGTCTTTCTAAATGAAAGAAAATTCTATTTGTCTGGACAGAGAATTGAGCGACTTTACAGAAAACGTAAATCCTTGGTTAAACCGGATTACGAGAGTTGTTCAGTTTATTTAAAGAAATAAATAAATAGCCAAATTGTTACGATTTTATTGTACTTGACATTTTGTTCTCCGCATTAAATCCTTAATTTGAATTTACAAACCAATAATTATCTTGAATGGAATTATTACCTACATTAGATTCGGAGCTTATAAATTATTAATTTAATCAAAGGGTCATTTGGCAACAGAATTACCTTCGTAGTAAATTTTCAATTTGTTGTAACAAGTTTTCATTGTCTCATAATATTGATTTTTGAACTAGCTCTTGTATCTAATATGCTACAGTGGAAAATACAGTAATAATTTAAGCTTATAAATACAAAAAGTAATATTGAAACAAATCGAACTTATTAGTTAAGTCAACCAGAATTTTGGTTAAGTCAACTAGAATTTTGGTTAAGTCAACTAGAATTTTAGTTAAGTTAACCAGAATTCTAGTTAATTTAACCAAAATTCTAGTTAATTTAACCAAAATTCTAGTTCATTTAACCAGAATTCTAGTTAATTTAACCAAAAAAATAGTAAGAGCATATTTAACATTCCTTTCTTGTTAAGTTAACCAGACATTTTTTTCAGTGCAGGGCAAATTCTCGATTTTTAATTGAAAATGTTCTTTTCAGTGTTTCTCAATGCAGTAAAAAGCAGCATTTTGATTTAAAAACGTGGAGTCTGAGGCAAAAATAACTTTGAAGATGATAAAGTTGACATGGGCAGTATGCCAGGTATCAAATGGCGAAAGAATAAAAGGTTAAATAAAATGAGAGGCGCAACAGGCCCTTTAGAGCTTCCTCTTTTTGATTCAAGTAGTATAAAGCAAATAGTAGGAAACTTTGTCAGAGACGAGTAAACGATCCTGTGACACCCTGAGCGAAAGATTGCTTCCCTCGAAGATTTTTTTCTCTTTATTGCACGTCAAAGTCATTTTCTCACGCTGCGGATTTCACTCTTCAAGGAACAGGTTTTCCGACAAAAAAAGCACTCGAGCTATTTTTTTAAAAAAAATAAAGGGGAAAATGAAAAATATAAAAAGTTCTTTTATTAAAGTTTTTCACCTTCACATTTTGATACAGAGAAAAATTTGAAATTTTATTTTTCTGACTCGATGATAAAAGGGCTACGAAACATGTAAAAGGGATGAAGATGAAAAAGATATGTTGATCAAAATGTATAAAAGTACAAAAGATGTAATGGCTTAAAGTTGTAAGGTTAAAGAGTCTTTTATGGAAGGATATTTTATAAATATAAAAAAGTATGAGCTTGAAAATATTACATGAAAAATACGTGTTTTAAATCTGATGCAGGATTGTGTAGAAAATTTACTTGCATCAAGCTTTCAGTGCAAGTTTCGAAACATTTTCTGGGCTAGAAGTTTCATGTAAGCTTAGCAATGAATTGCCATGAAAATATGAAATGAGCAAATGAATTTGATATCAAGAAAAATATTATCTTGAACAATAAAACAATGCTTCCTTATAAGGAAGCAATTATCTAAATCGAAATTAAGTGAGCGAGTAAAAAAATTAAAATAAATGAATTATAGAGCAAGCCTGATATTGCGAGTCAGACAAAATTTCTATTGACCAAAAAGTAGGAATAAATTATTGATCAACAATTTAATTAAATCTCCATTGAATCATTTTACAAACAAAAAAAGTAATCAACATTTATTTTAAACAAACATGGAAAATTAATTACCGTTATTCTTTAGTAATATTTTATGAATACCGGTAATTAGAAGCTGAACAGGAAATGAAAATACAACATAATAAATGCCAAGGAATGGGAAACCTGCAGTAGAGAAAGTAATAACGCTTTGTTTGAAAAAGAAACTTTTCATTCTCTCAATGGCGCGTGTAGACTTTTTGATCTCTAGCGACGTCTAGCTCTTGTTGATTTAACATTTTTTTTATCTCAATTTCAAAGAAATTTGAAACTGTCAACATGAAGTGAGTGACGTGCATTTTGAAGAAAGATATATGAAGTGCAGATAGATAGGATAAAATATTCTCAGTATGTTCCAAGGTGTCTGTTCTATTTGTAAGCACTCGCTTGCTGTTGACGTGCAATTTTCCCTGATCTGCGTCGGAAACAGGAAATGGCGATAGAGGGTAACGTTTTTCTCTGAAATTCGAAAATGTCCGTAGATAACCGTTTTCGACAAGCATGTGTGCATGACATTGAATACACACAAAGAAAGGAGTTTCAAATCGAAAAGCAAAATTAGGTAATAGAAGAAATTGTTACAGATACGGGAGAAATGTCTGTGACTGACAAGGCAGCTTGTTTTATGAAGCTTTTTCTCCTTCATAGGAAACTTAATTTCGATCGAATTTCAGAATCCAGGGACTTGACAATATCGTAATTTACTTTTTGTTATTTCCTTCGTAATTTTACTAAAAGCGTTTCTTGTGGTTTGTTCAATTAAACACAATTATTGCTGTCTTTTGCATTTAATTGAGAAATTAAATTTTTACATAAAAGTAATTTGTTTCAGGTATGGTTACAATTCATCTTTAGATAATATATATACAGTTAGGGAGATTTGAAATCAGACAGTAGAAAAATCAAGCATGGTCAGACATACGAATTAAGGAAGAGTTAAATCCAGTCAGTAGAAAAAGTTAACATAGTCAGACAAATGTAGGAAGAAAGATTTAAAATGACGCAGTAGAAAAGCGAGCATAGTCAGACAAACGTAGTAAGAAACCAGAAGTAGAAAAAGCAAGTATAGTCAGACAAACGCAGTAAGAAAAAAATAAAACCAGTCAGTAGAAAAAGCTAGCATAGTCAGACCAACGTAGCTTGCTATTTCTATTGTCTGTTTTTAAATCTGTTTTATTGCACTAGGCTGACTATAGTTGCTTTTTCTACTGTCCTCTTTCAAATTTTTCCTACATATGTAAAAATCTTTTTAACCAAAAGAAATCATTTTTAACCAAAAGAAATCATTTTCAACTACAAAAATATTTTTAACTGCAAAAATATTTTTAACCAAAAGAAATCATTTTTAACTGCAAAAATAGTTTTAACTGCAAAAATATTTTTTACCAAAAGAAATCATTTTTAACTGCAAAAATATTTTTAACTGCAAAAATCTTTCTAACCAAAAGAAATCATTTTTAATTGCAAAAATAGTTTTAACTGCAAAAATATTTTTAACTGCAAAAATATTTTTTACCCAAAGAAATAATTTTTAACTGCAAAAATATTTTGAACCAAAAGAAATCATTTTAACTGCAAAAATCTTTTTAACCAAAAGAAATCATTTTTTACCAAAAGAAATCATTTTTAACCAAAAGAAATCATTTTCAACTACAAAAATATTTTTAACTGCAAAAATATTGTTAACCAAAAGAAACCATTTTTAACTGCAAAAATAGTTTTAACTGCAAAAATATTTTTTACCAAAAGAAATCATTTTTAACTGCAAAAATATTTTTAACCAAAAGAAATCATTTTTAACTTCAAAAATCTTTTTAACCAAAAGTAATCACTTTTAACTAAGAGAAATCATTTGTTATTAAATTCGTACGTTTTAAAAATGCAATTTAACGAATGTCATAAACAAATAGAAAATACATAAACAATGATCATTGTGCGTCGAGAATTGTAATTTACAAATATTTTTAGTGAATTTTCACGTAGATTGGAATAGATGAGATCGTGAATAGATACATTTAAAAATGTATCTTGTTTAAATCTCCGGAAGAGAGATTAGAATGACAGTGTAAATTTACAATGTATTCTGTTAATCCTCTTGATTCTGTAATAAATGGCATCTAATATTACAGTACACGTGGAGCAACATTTTCTCTCTCGAATATGATATTACCCGTTTGAAAATCTGTTTCGAAACTCTATTTGTCACTTTCACGCTAGTAAAATGCTTGCTGAAAAAATTGATCATATTTTTTACAATAAAGGCTTTAATTTAAAAAATATTTGACGAGTTCTATTGTTATGGAACTAGAAATTGGCCGGATCAGAGAAGAAAAAAGTTTTAATGGAAATTGAATTCCCTGATTGGCAAATATCTGAAACTCCTGCTTCATATCAAACTCAACGAAAAAATGCTTTTAATTTACGATTCCCTTTCACAGGGAAATTTAAAATCTTTCTCGAATTGAAATCGTGTCTAGTGTTGATATTTTACTTCTATGTCATTAGTTTGTCTTGTATGTTAAGCTCTTTCTGTGACATTGATACATTTTTAATGTAGCTGAAATTGATGAAAAAATAATTAAAAATTTTTGTTAAATTTATATAATAAATTTATATTATAAATTATTTATCCGTTATTTTAAAAATAACTTAGCTTATAAGTTAATGGGTAACTTATATTTTAAAAATAACAAACATTAAAATTCTCAAAATTTAAATTAGAACAATTATGAGGGGGAAATAGTTAAATTAAACAAATAAAGCAGGATAAATAAAACGTCACATTAATTACAGTTTTAATAAAGAAATATTATACGTCACGTATAATAAAAAATAAAAAATGTTCTTTCGTGTGTTTAAATGTCTGCCATAAAGCGCAGAAATATGCGGACATAATATCTCTCATTAGTAAAGTCAGTCACAAAGAGAGAGCCCTAGTCTTTCCGAAAAAACCTTTTGAAACAAGATGCTTGTAAAAGATATCGTGATATGATTTCGCAAGACGTGTACTTGTTCTACTGGCTAACAATGAAGCACGAACTACTTTTTTTCATTAAAAAGAAAGTATTCTCCCAAGGGATTCTTTCTGTACATAAATTTAAGTCAATATTTCTCTCTTTTTTAAGTCTTCACCTTGAAAATGTAATTTTATTTTGATTTTTCGATTTGCGAGAGAGTTGCTCTTTTGTAATAAATATTATATGACATTTAATTTTTCCATGTTATTACTAAAATCTCGAGAGAGATGCAAGTTATTTTCAAGCATTTACTTCTCCTGTGAAAGGCAAAACCATTATTCCTTCATCCCGTAAACAAGAATGTGTTAAGTATGGTGTACGCGTCTAGGAATTATGAGAAAATTACCTGGCAAGTGCGTCATACTGACAAAATTACCTAAGATTTAATGTAATATTTTGCACTTTTTTCCCATTTTTTAATTTAAATTACTAAATAATTAAATACATTAAAAAAAGTACTAAGTAAAATTACTAAAAATAATTTTTGACATATGATTAAAGTTCTTTTATCAAGAATATAAGATTTTCGTTTGGTTTTTATTTTTGTTACACAAGTTTGGTAGAAAAAACAAATTGTACGAAGATTTCGTACTAAATTTGCGTATTGTTTGAATTTGTGTAATATTTACACTTGTGTGTTGTTCAAATCAATAGAATCTAAACAAATTTAAATTGAAACAAAGTCGATTCAATTAGTCAAGGTGATAAAAAAAAACTTATAATTTTTTTACGTTAAATTCTTTTCTCTAATTTTGCTTCCTCATAGGGAAGCATTGTTTTTTACGTTTCGATTACCATACGTGTGTCATTCCCACATGATTTAAAATTGTGTATTATTTGAATTTCTGTATCATTTGAACTTTTGTGTTTATTAGAAAACAAAGCATTAATTGTTAAATCAGTGATTTTATATTTTAGTATTAATTGTGATTGTAAAAAACTACAATTGTTGATTCATTGTAATTATTTCAAATAAATGTGATTTAATGTGAATTTGATTTTAAATTAATGTGATTGTAAAATAAAATGTGATTGTCAAATATAGTGTTAGTGAAATATAGTGATAGTAAAATATAGTGATAGTAAAATATAGTGATAGTAAATATAGTGATAGTAAAATATAGTGATAGTAAAATATAGTGATAGTAAAATATAGTGATAGTAAAATATAGTGATAGTAAAATATAGTGATTGTAAAATAAATGTTCTTAATAGAATTAAATAAATTTATAAATAAAATAACGATTACTTAAAACAAGCTTACAGTTCATTTATGACGTGGATTTGAATAAAGTTGTTTTTATTTCTATCTGTTTATGTTTATCGATTTAAGTGAAGGCCACTTAAGTAATTATAATTACAAGTATTTACTTGTAAAAATATATATTTCAAGCAAAAAATTCTTTGAGAAATCTTAGTGGTTGAGAAATAAGCCAGACAGGTTAATTCAACGTAAAGCTTTTACCCATGACAAAGCTTTTTCTAGGTGAGTTAGCTGAACACTACTACTCTCCTCAACGCGAATAACAAAAGCACAAAAACATTTTATATGCCAAACTAAAAATACAGCCTCGCCGAAGTACTTTTTTAACGTTTCTTTCTTTTGTTAAAACACTCTTATAAAGAGGTTCCTCAAAAATGTATTAATTTAAAAATTCCTCAGAAGAAATATTTTAATAGAAATCAAAGAAATTATCGTGAACATAATTTTGAATAAAAAAAAATAACTAATATAAAATTAATTCATTCAATTCGTTATTATTGAACGTGATTATTATCTTATTATCTACAGCCAAGTTTTCTAAAAAAACAATTTAACGCTAGAAAGGAAAACACAAAAAGGGAGCAATTTTTCTTATGAATAGAATTTTTTTAGTAGTGTTGAAAAATTATTTGAACTTGAGTTTGAAAGGGCTTTCCAGAAATTCTATAAATTCGATAACGAAATAGGAAAACTGGAAGTACAAGTTTGAATTGTATTGTATTGACCAGAATATGTAAAATAGCTTTCGAGAAAGATTTATCTCAGGGGAATAGAGTAAGGTATTAGTATTGGAAAATCCTTTTTGACAGAGAGTGGTAAATTCTATCTGTGAATACATATAGAAGAATAATAGAGGCAGCACCTTTCATTAATAAAAGTCTATCATCCAAAAGCACGTATTGCATATTCAAATTTAAAGCCCAGGGCTAACAGAGAAAAGTTGAGGAAAATTGAAATTTTAGTAAAGGCATGCAAAAGACCAGTATGTAGCTGGTGCATTGAACAACATTTGGGTCACTTCTTTCATTGTCATTTCTTCACGGTTAGATATTCTAATAAGAAATCTGAGACTCGATTTCTTTTAAACCGGGTCACTTTATTTAATAATTTAATAATTTAATAATCTTCCCGTAAGATTCAAGCAATGATTTGACCAACAGGTTTTCTCAAAATTCATTTCATGGATATTTTTAACGAGCCTAACCTTGTCGAATATTTGTCAAAATATTTTAAATATGCTTAAAATTTCTTTTATTTATTGTTTCCCCATAAAGAAAGTATTTTTCTATTTTTCTTTCTTCTGTTTTTCTATTCTTCCTTCTTCTATTTTTCTTTTCTCTATTCTTTTTTCTTTTCTCTATTCTTTTTTCTTTTCTCTATTCTTTTTCCTTCTTCTATTTTTTCCTGTTTTCCTTTTTTTTCTTTGGTGTTACACTTTCTGCTTTTATATTTGTCACGCCTACTTTCAATGAATTTCCCTACTTTTTTCCTAATTGCGTCCGTAGCTGACTTAATTATCAATAATCGTATTAAAAGGTCGACGTTCTTGTCTCTAACGCTAAATGATGTTTTGCTTCTGTAACCGCAAATCCAAGACGGAAAACATTAATTTATATTGAATTTTAATGTGTGAAAAAACAAAACATGAATTTGAGTTTATTAGTCAAATGACACATTCTTTTTCAAAATTGGACTTGACATGAAAGACTCTTGCTTCAGTTTTCAAAACATAGAGTTCAAAACTTTTAATAACTTTCTAGAAAAAGTAGACGTGCTGCAAGTTAATGAAATCTAAAGGAGTTTAGTTTCCATCAACGCTTACTTTCTTTGTAAAATACTTTTTAAAAACTGTTACTTCAGTGACAAGACTAGGTGTCACTTTTTAATGTCCAATTTTTTCTTAAAGATTCCATCCAAGTTTTTTTAATGTTGCAAAAATGTCATGGAATTTTTGGATAATTTAAAAAATTTAAGACTAATCGCAAATATTAATTGTAACTAAGACTGTAATTAAATTCTAAATGAAATAATTTAGAATAATTTAATCAATCTCGTAATTGGTGTTTGAAAGAATTTAACAAATTTTTAAAAAATTATTAACTTTTTATTTTTTTATTCATCATGGAGCAAAAAAGGTAGCATTTTTATCAATTTTAAATCCACGTTTAACATGTAAATATTTTCAATTTGTAATTATTTAGTATTTAAATTTCCCATTATGTTAATTTTTTGGTATGTAAATTGTTCGTAATGAAAATTTTTGGTATGTAAATAACTAAATATTCTCTTAGTCTATAAATTATTACTTTGAAAATTTATTCATAAAGGCTTGAGAGCAGTTTTAGATGTTAGTTTTAATATTTTTTCGTTCACCTATAAGAATTCAGAGATGATACAAGTTACATGGAACATTCTAGAAATAAATGTCACCTTGTGTTGGGGTACTAAAAGATATATTTCTAGACATTATAACGTCTCCAAATCACGAGATAAACGATAGCTGGACACTTACTTCTCCTAATGGGAACTTTTTCTTATTTTTATTGCTACATTTTATTTTTATCGTGTTGTTAATTTTTGCCTTAAGCAATTGGTATAAGTATTCCTCATTAACGCTTATTATGACAAATCGCGTTCTTCATTTCTTCATGTTTCTTAATTTGCAGTTTTTATAAGATTTTTGTTTCTTCTTTGTTTCTTTATTGTTTCTTTTTTTTTGTTTCTTCTTTGTTTCTTTATTGTTTCTTTTTTTGTTTTTGTTTGTTTCTTGTTTCTTCTTTGTTTCTTTATTGTTTCTTTTTTGCTTTTTTTTTGTTTTTTGTTTTTTTGTTTCTTTTTGTTTTTTTGTTTGTTTTTTTGGTTTTTTTTGTTTCTCTCTTTTTTATTTTGTGCTTTACTGTATTCCTGTATTTTCATCGTTATTTTTATGTTTACATTGTAAGTTCTTGTTACAATTATATTGTAAGTTCTTGCTTCAATTTTCCTTAATTTTCTTTTATTTGTTGTAATTGATATTTTCGTTTATTCTTCTCGTCCTGTGTTTTGAACAACTACTTCCCCTAGACATTTTTTCTTGTTAATATTTTATTGTCTTTTTTAAAACCGCTGTGCTTTTTATTATTCAAGCGCCCATTTCCAAGTAATTAGCAGACAAGACGTAATTTGCACACGGAGAAAAAATATTTCTCATTTAAAAGAATGCTTTACTGTACTCGCTCTCATAAAGTTTCTTTATTTTAGTGTCGCTTTCGTGTAGAATAAAAATATTTATCTGTAATTGAAAAAATTTAATAGTAAATGCTTAGCAAACAAATATTACAATCTAGAAATGCAGAAATTAATTAACAAATTTAATTTCGATATCAATTATTTTTAGTTTTATTGACTGATGTACATTTACTTCGTTAAATTTTGTAACAAATAAAAGAACCAATAAAATAACAAAAATGAATAAAGAGAACAATTTAATAAATTCTCTAAAAATAAATCAATAATATGCATAATCAATAATTCAATTTTAGATACTTTAATAATTAGGGGAATAAAGTAGCGAAATAATAAGGCAAATTACAAGATAGTGTTTCGTAAAATAAGTAATTATCGGCACACAATAGGAAGATAATGGGTCTTGTGTAAAATAAGGAGGAGATTTTCCGGGATAGGTTAGAACTTAAAATCTCGTATCTCTTAGGTTATTCTAGACACGTAGTGATTTTTTTACGAAAGAGCTACTGCACTTTGTAGTGAAGTGAGTTAAATCATGTCATAACTATATAAGATACCTCTCTCCCGTGTTCTTCTTACCCGGAAGCGCAATCTATAGAACAATAAAGCCTGTTGCTTATCACATCTTGTTTTATTTTACTTTTTTTTTATATTTTTGTGTTTCAGTTTATTTCCCAATAAATTTCAATTTTGATAAAACTATCAAAACTAGCTGTCCCTTTTAAAGCTTTTCTGTTTTCTCTTTCATGTAATTTAAAAAAAATCCTCTCGTTGAAGTGCACTTTGCAAAAGCAAGCACAAAATTCCATCGCAAAATATAAAACCAAATTGGAGTGCAACAAATTGCATAAGTTTTCAAAGTATTTTCAAATTTAACACATATTTCTAAAAATTTCAAAATATGTTTTAATTTTTCAAGATATTGTTTAATATTTCAAACTATTTTATAAAATTTCAATATATTCACTTTACACTTGAGTATATTTTTAAAAATTCCATTTTTTTAAAAAACATCCAAGTATGATTTGAAATTACAAAATATTTTATAAAAAGAAATTGCAGTCTTTATTAGAGACTTGTAAAATATTTTCTAAAATAGAATCATGTTCAAGAATCAAGTTCAAAAACATGGAATGAAATAAAATGATAAAATTTGTTGAAAAAAGCAGGGCAAAACTTGACGTTTAAATTTATTAAATTCAAAAATAATAAAAAATATTATAAAGATGGCAAAAAATGAACATCCTGAAAGTTGGATAAAAAAATATTCTCTTTAAAGAAAAACAAGCATAATAATTTTATGCATTTGCAAAAAATTCAATAAAAATATTAAAAAGAGAGTGGATTTTTTACGAACGTATAAAAAATTAATCTCTCCGTTCTTGTCTCTTGAAAAAAATTGTATATTTTTCTCCCTGAATACAAATCTAGCAAAAAACGTCATTCTTTTCATCCTTTAGGCGATATGAATTTCACATATTAATTTAAACAAAATTTTAATCCTTTTAAAGGTAGAATGTTTTATTAAAAAAACGTTTATTTCATCTTCTATTTAATTCTATTTTTATGTTTTCATTAAATCACATTTTGTCGTGGAAAGATTTGATTACTTCATTGTGAAATCCAATTTGATTAATTAATATTTTTAATCATTTTAATAATTTTAATTATTTTAGCTTAATCATTTTAATTACTTCAATCATTTTAATTATTTTAATTTAATCATTTTAATCACTTCATTCATATTAATTATTTTAATTTAATCATTTTAATCACTTCATTCATTTTAATTATTTTAATTTAATCATTTTAATCACTTCAATCATTTTAATAATTTTCATTCTCTTAATTCTCTTACTAATCCTAATAATCTTAATAATATCTTTGAATAGAAGGGAAATGATTTCTGCCGTAAGGAGATTCTACGTTTGAAAATTAAGAGTAAAAAAAATGAAATCTCTTTATTAAATATTCAAGAAAGGCAAGTTCAATTCACGTCTAAGGTCAATAAAGGATGCAAAGGTTAAAACGATTATGTCAATTTGCATTTAAGAAAATTACTTCTACGTGTAAGAAATGGCATGAGGTTCATGTAAAGTGGATGCCAATTTTGTTGAAAATTGATGAGAGCTTCTTATGAAATTTGAAGGGATATAAAGCAATCTTGTTTTTAGGATCTATTTTCAATGCTTTTCGTGACAACCTTGGATCAGAAAAATATTACCTTTCGTTTTATACTCAATGCAACCTTGCACTTCATAATAATTCGTGCCTTGTAATTTACATTTCACCCATCAGAATTATTGATTTGCAACAAATCATTTTCCTGGTCAGCCTCTCTTGACACTTTTTATTATTATAATTACTTAACAAATTTCTAGTTATTTTACTACATTGTATTTCAATCTTTAAATAGAAATGTATCTAACTGAGAATACTTTTTCTGAAAGTTCCAGCGAACAAATTTGTAACTCTATACTCTTACGTCTCTTTTAATAACGAACACCCTTCTATCAAAACATATTTTATTTTTATTTTAATTTTGCTGCCTTTCAGGGAACTGAGTTTTCGGATAATCGAACTTTCCGATAATTGAGACTCACAAAAATTGCTCCACTTTTTTGTTGATAGATTTTTAGAATAGACGAAGAAAAATTGACGTGTAATGTAATCTGGATGTTATAATTTAATAAAAATAGTAATGAAAGTATAATATTTTGATAAAAGGGTTGGAGTGAAGGTGACAATGAAAGAGGATTATTATAATAAAAGCAAACTTTACGCTCTTAGTATTCTACTCGTGAATCAGGCTTCTGATAATCTCTGGCAAAGATTTAGTCTTGCTCATTCGTTACGACTTTAATTCTTTCCTTGATTACTTTTCTTCCTCTCAAAAAGCTTGTTTAAATGTACACTTAGACCTGAATATCAAACGTAAAATGCCAATATTTGGCCTTGAAAATTGTTCAAATTGTAATTTAAAAAAGAATACTTTGTCAAAAAGAATAATTACAACAACAATTTGTCAAAAACTATTTATCAAAAAGTATTTATCAAAAACTATGTATCAAAAACTATTTATCAAAAACAATTTGTCAGAAATATTGTTTATCAGAATTTTTTATTTTGACAATAAATTGTTAAAAAAGAATTTAGAATGGAATTTATTAAAGCAGAAATGCACTTGCAGATAATTTAATAAGCAGTTAATTATCGACATTGTTCTTATGTGACAAGGATAAATAATCTTTTTGTTTGTCGTGCATAAATCTTGTTTTTTTTAGTCAACTCTATTTTAAGTTTTTAACAGTTTCTCTTCAGTGTTGCTTCTGCATAAATGCTGAGAGCTACTTTTATCTCTAGGGTTCATCATGAAACTTCAAGAATCCCTTGCAGCTGTTTATAATAAACTGCTAATGGAATAAAATTATAATAAAAGTAAACGGTAACAATATTTCAAGCTTTTCAGAAGAAAAATGAGTTTCGCATGTTAATTATAAACTATTATTATAAATTAGTTGATAATACGGATTTTAAAGAGATGAGAAAATTATATGAAGACTTTTCAGCGAATAAATAAGGTACATTTAACGACTATTTAAAAGATTGTTCTTTTGGAGAAAACATTGGATTCTAAAGTATGCATTGCAGAATATCGAAAAACTTGCAATTTATTTTTTATATCTCAAGTGCGGGGTATAAAAATTTGATATAGCAAACAATCGATTAACTTGAAGTAATCGAGTGCGCGAGAAAGATTTATTTATTCAGTCAAAACAATTTCACTTGTAGGAAATGAATTAATTATTATTTTATTGAGATAGATCTGCTCTCACCAACATATTTTAAATTAAACTCCTTTTCAATTCATCACATCTTACCGACTCTACAACTCTTTTCTTTCCACATTAATTCATAAATTAAATCGTGCCTTTTTGTAATTTCATTTATTTATTGAGTTTGTTTAAAGGTATCTATTTTAATACAAAATTTATATTTTAAAATAAAAGAAACTGCACAAGTACTTGAAGTGTAATTGTAACAATATGTAACAATATGTAACAATGTGTAACAATATGTAACAATATGTAACAATATGTAACAATATGTAACAATATGTAACAATATGCAACAATATGTAACAATATGTAACAATATGTAACAATATGTAACAAATGTATTATAATCGCAATAATCTGTAACAATATATTGTCTTCAATATTTGCTAATATTTTTTATTTAACTTGCAGTAAATTTTTAGTACATCAGTGAATAATTTTAATTAGTTATATTGATGATTTTTACAGATATTATATATGAAGAGAAAAACAAAAATTTTTGTAGAAAATATCATTTTTAACGAAACAGAACAAGAGTTGTGTGGAAAATAGTTAATAATTTATGTGGATATTAATTATGACTTATTTAATTGTTTCGCAAGAAAGCGAAAAGACAGCTTGGGGACTTCTGGGTTTTGTTCAGTTAATTCGAAACTACAATATTCTATAGTGCTCCCTGTGTGACGCAAAATCGTAAAAGAAACATCCAAATTACGTGCCTTTTTGTAATGGCTATAAACAAGGGATTGTAAACAGTTATATAGTACATATGACCGCAGAAATTCAATGACTATTTGTTCGAGGAAATTGAAATACTGCGTAGCTGAAAAGAGAGACAGAATTTAAATTTTTAAAAATATTATTTTTGCAATTTTTGTTTGAATATAATTAAATTTAATATTTCATTATTAATCAAATCATGCAATTAAATTTCAGACAAATACATATTTTATGCATTCAAATGTTTAAAACTTGTCATTTCTAGTTTAACAATCATAAAACATTAATCATTTATGCATTGAACGAACTGTTAATCGCAAATTTAAATTAACTCAAATTTCAAGAGATATTAATTAAAAACAACTCAGTGCTTTTCAACATTCCAGATTAAAACACGAGAAATCATGAATATTCAAACAAGTTTTATCTACCCGAAGTAATTACAAAGCATCGTAAAATGCCTGTTCAAACAGATAAAAGAATTTCAAAAGAAATTTCAAAAATTCATGTTTTAACAAAATTCTAGAAAGCTCGCCAGGCTGCAAATTTTTTTATAAAGTCTGTGAAAAAAGTGTTAATTTTGCAACTCATTTGAAAATTTTCAATTTTATCGCTGAATTATTTTAAACTTCGTTTCTTTATTATTTAGGATATCTAAATTTTGTAAATATTCGTATTGTAAGTATTAACATTATAAATAATAATATTGTAAACATTAACAATATAAATAATAATATTGTAAACATTACAAGTTTTTAAAAGAAATGAAAATTTTCTAAATTGCAATTTATTTTATTTTCATGATATTAAATCGTGTTGTTGAAATAAAAACATGTGCTTTCATGGACAAAATGAATTTTCGAATCAGGAGAACTCTCAAGTGGAAGAAGGGCATAACTTACTGGAATCTTGAAAAATGTCAGCCTTTACATGCAAGTGATCCTCAAATTTTATCTCTTCCTTCAAGGAAGAGTATCACATTGCTGTTGTATGAAGCATAAAACTAAAAGTTTCCTCAACTTTTTTGATCAAAAATGATTTCAAAGCAGACATTGAAATTTTTTACAACTCAAAGCAACTTTTCATATTAGACAAAAGAGTTAGAACACTTTCACGCAAACGGTTGGTCATATAGTAAGGAAAATTTCAAATCAGGCAGTAGAAAATGCAGATGTAGTCAGACGAACGCAGTAAAAGATATTTGGAAATCAGACAGTAGAAAAAAAATATGGTCAGACGAACGCATTTTAAGAAAACCAGACAGTAGAAACAGTAAGTATGGTCAGACCAATGCAGTAGAAGTGATTTGAAACCGGACAGTAGAAAAAGTAAATATAGTCAGACGAACGCAGTAAAAAATATTTGGAAATCAGACAGTAGAAAAAAAATATGGTCAGACAAACGCAGTAAAAAAGATTTGGAAATCAGACAGTAGAAAAAAAAATATGGTCAGACGAACGCAGTAGAAGATATTTGAAACCAGACAGTAGGAAAAAATTGATCAGACGAACGTAGTAGAAGAGATTTTAAGTAAGACAGTAGAAAAAGTATATATGGTCAGACGAACATAGTAGAAGATATTTGAAACCAGACAGTAGAAAAAAATTGGTCAGATGAACGTAGTAGAAGAGATTTTAAGCAAGACAGTAGAAAAGGTATATATGGTCAGACCAATGCAGTAGAATATATTTATATATTTCAATCAAGACAGTAGAAACAGTAAACTTAGTCAGACCAACGCAGAAAAGATTTTTAATCGTACAGTAGAAGAAACAAGAATTGTCAGACGAAAGCATTAGGCGTCTGACTATGATTGCTTTTTCTACTGTATGATTTTAAATTCTCTTATACAATTTGTCTGACTAGAATTGTTGTTTCTACTGTATGCTTTGTAGTTTTTCTTTTTCCACTGGTCTGACTGTGCTTGCTTTTTCTACTGTTCGATTTTAAATCTCTCTTACTGCATTTGTCTGACTCTTCTTAACTTTTCTACTGCCTGATTTAAAATCCTCCCTGTGGCTTGGGCTATGTTTGCTATTTCTACTGCTTAGTTTGAAATCTCCTTTACTGTGAATACCATGATTTTTTAGTACTAAATGTAGCTGCTTTCAATTATAAATTAATTAATATTTATTATATTTGTTTATTATTTATTTGTTTATTTCTAACTTGTTCATTTGTTAATTTGTTTATTTTTAATTTGTTAATTTTCTTATTTGTTTGTTTATAATTTGTTAATTTGTTAATTTTCTTATTTGTTTATTTATAATTTGTTAATTTGTTTATTTTTAATCTGTTAATTTTCTTATTTTTAATTTGTTAATTTTCTTATTTGTTTATTTATAATTTGTTAATTTGTTTATTTGTTTCTTTCTATTGATTTTATTTTTCATTCTTTCATAATTGCTTTCCCATAGAGAAAACATTGTTTTCGTGAAAAATTTCAAAATTTTCATTCGTTGTAATTTGTAGTACTACTTAAGAATCTTAACTTTTTGATTTTTTGTGATGTAACCTTGTCAGCAGAATCTTATTATAAATTTCATTGTTTAGATTACACATAAGAACATATATATAGATGGATATATACATACATACATACATGCATACAGAAATAAACACACGTGTGTGTTAGCTTCTATATTCTTGAATCTCGAATTTATACAACATCAAAATCATGCAGAAATAAATAAAGACTGTAATATTATAAACGATTAGTTTCAGTCTTTATGGACAAATGGTCCAGTTAAATGCTAGTGAAAAAATGAGAAATTTTGAGAATGTTCCTGACTTTTGGAAAAGCAAGAAGTTTACATAAACTATTGATCTCTTTTCGAAAATTCCGAGAGTAGTTTTTGGCAAAAAGCCCTGAAATTCATCAAGCGGATAAACAAAGTTTAGCAAAGTTCAGGGTTTCTTATTAAACAGCGCATAACGTGTTCAAAAACAAAATTCTAATCTTTTCAATAAAGAAATTTGTTTACAATTAGTTTTTTTTAATAAATGTACTCCTGTAGTGAATTCTCTAACCTTTACGCAAAAAGTTATTGAAACCTTCATTCAACAAAATATATTCTAATTAAATTAGTACCAGTTTCTAGTTCAGTTTTTAGAATCCTCTAGTTTCTTTGCGCTTTCTTCGCTTATTAACTATGCGTCAATTTAAGTCAGTTTAGGTCAATTTAAGTCAATTTAAGTTTTTGTACAAAAAAGGTCTTTGCACTCTTCGTTTTTGTGCCTATAACAAAAATATTTTTGTCTTTTCATATCATATTTGAAAACAAGAAATATTTTCTACTTTTCTGCAAGCGTTAATTCGATTCGTTTTTGTACATTTAAACAGTTCTACAATTTTCATAAAACGAGACATTATTTTAAATTTTGCGTATAATGTTACCTTTATTTTTGTGGCACAATTTACTTTTCTTTTCGTACAAAATTTTGTTAACATTCTTACAGAAATGGTTAGACACTTGTGCAACATTATTTTAACTTTTGTGCAGAATTTTCTGACATTTGTGTAAAAATGTTTGTCATTCTCGCAAAATTATTACAACCTTTGTGCTTCACTTTTTATCATTTATGCAAACAATTTTTGACTTTTGTGCAAACATTTTTGACTTTTGTGCAAACATTTTTGACATTTGTACAAACATTTTTGACTTTTGTGCAAACATTCTTAACATTCTGTAAATAAAAATCATCTTCAGTGCACAAAGTACTCGTAGCTCCTGCTAATTAAAATACATTCCACAGAACGTGAACTCCAGGAATTTTTGGAGAGCAAGAAAGAAGGGTCTCTTAAAAAAAATTTTCTGGGTCATCAACTCGGTCACACGTGGGAAAAACATCAATTTCTAATCTCGCGAAACTATCTTTCAAACTGCTTTCCCCAACACATCCATAAAGCAGTATAAACCCTAAATAAAGCACCCTAAAATAGAAAAAAATCATCAACATACAGAGAAAAAGCAAAACTCAAACCTTGAGAGCATCAACAAAATGGTCCACGAAGTTGTTCTTCTGTTTAAAAAAGCAAGTTCTTTGAATTCTCAGTTCGATGGACCGCAGTGAGAAACACACGAGAAGATCACGTGTGACTTTTCGTAAAAATGTTTTGCGGTTTATTGTGAGAAAAAGAAAGATTTTTATTTCAAATTTCCGAGTGATTTTGAAAAAAGGGACTTTTTGGAGAAAAGTCAAGTTCTGACCGGCATGGAAGCTGGTAGACACGCTTTAGGGTCACACGCACGAGGGAGGAAGTCACGATCGTCCGGCCACGGACGAATCAGATTCGCGGATAGTGTGCGTGTACACGAGTGGTGACGACACGACACGAGCGACCGATCCGTTGGGCAAAACACAAAAACGGCGCGCATTTCACGGGGTATCGCGAAGAACTGAAGCACAGCATGCCTATGTTAGGTGCGCACGCGCATCACTTATAGAAGCCCTCAAATACTAAGGGTGTGTATGACGTCCTGCACTTGGGGTGCTACTGATCACGCGCGCACCCTCACGGATTTTATCCCATATGCGTAAAACTAACAATTTTCTTCGGGTTTCCAACCTCGTCACTGTTCTAGTTCATGCGTCACGAATGCACCTCTCTCTCGCTCTCTCTATCTCTCCTTGCATTCAAATTTGGTCCTCGGTGCATCCCCTTTAGTATCCTTTCATCTCAAAAAGGTCTTTAATTTTCCATTCTATTCTCTAAAGTTCTCTGCAATTTTAAATTTCAGTGATCGAACCAAGGAATCCTTTACAGAGTGAGAGGAATGTTTGTTGGGATTTTTTGAATTGTTTGTTGGGAATTGCTTGAATCTAACAAATTGTGTCTTTGATGTACGGTCAATGATGATTGCTTCATTCAAACGAATTTTTGTTTGTATTTAGAAGTTATTTGTTTGTATGTTTATTGTTTCATTCAAACGATTGTTTGTTGCATTTAAATAAATGATTGTTCATTCAAACGAACGCTTATTTGTATTTTAATGTTCGTTTGTTTGTTTATTCGTTTGTTTTTTATTGTTTCACTCAAACAAATGATTGATTCATTCAAACAAATGTTTGTTTATTTGCATTTGAATGTTATTTGTTTCTATGATTATACAAAATTTATAGCTTATTTTTGTAAAATTTATGCATTGTATTTTTTTATTTTGTATTGTATATTTCATTTTGAAAAACTCTGTACTCGGCGCATTTTTGCCCGTTTATCATTATAAATGTTGTTTATTGTTTCGTTCAAGTAAATGTTTGTTTCATTTAAACAAATGATTGTTTTATTCAAACGAATGTTTATTTGCACTTTAATATTATTTGTTTGTATATTTTTTGTTTTTTCATTTAAACAAATTAGTGTATCATTTGAACAAATCATTGTTTTATTCAAACGAATGATCATTTGCACTTTAATATTATATGTTTGTATGTTGTTTATTGTTTCATTTAAACAAACGATTGTATCATTTAAACAAACGATTGTATCATTTAAAAAAATGATTGTTTTATTCAAACAAATGTTAATTTGCACTTTAATATTATTTGTTTGTACATTTTTTGTTGTTTCATTTAAACAAATGATTGTTTTTTTCAAACGAATGTTTATTTGCACTTTAATATTATTTGTTTGTATGTTGTTTATTGTTTCATTTAAACAAATTAGTGTATCGTTTAAACAAATGATTGTTTTATTTAAACAAATGTTTATTTGCACTTTAATATTATTTCTTTGTATGTTGTTTATTGTTTCATTTAAACAAACGATTGTATCATTTAAACAAATGATTGTTTTATTCAAACAAATGTTTGTTTCATTCTAATAAAAAATTGGTATGGTTTTGTTCAAATGAACACACTTTTTCTTATTTAAATGTTTATTCAAATAAAAATGCTAATTTATTATCATAATTTTAATATTACATTATTTGTTTAATATTATTTTTTAATATTGATTTTAATTAGAATTATAGATTTTAATTAGATTAGAGGAATCATACTAAAGAAAAATCCACCGGGATCGAGAATCGAACTTGCATTCCCAATATTCATAGCAATTTACCTAATCCCTAAGTAGAACATCCTTAGCAGATGGAAGTCACTTCAGTTTTGCAACTTTGAACTCAGAACACGAAGAATTTATTTATAATTCATTTTAAATCAAATAAATATTTGCTTAAGGCGTACTTGCGTTTGCTAAGACGAAAAATAGGCACCTCTTTACAATTTTTTTTCTCAGCCATTCTAATTCAAAATTTAAAAACTTTTGCTATT
>WNHD01002743.1:0-20439 GCA_011057455.1 Ganaspis sp. Gsp50 | reverse complement strand
TATCACGTTTCCGATAAGAATGAGGACAACGGGCGCAGGGAGCACTTTTATAAAATTCCCGCAAAATCCCTTCCCTTAGTCATTTAAATATTTCCGAAGTCTAGATAATCGCGTCACCCCGAGAAACCATTGTCGACCAAACCACGCCTATTCCCCAATTTATACCATTAAAATTAGAACTATAAAATTTCAATTTAATATAACATTAGAATCAAACCAATATTAATATAAATATATACAGACGAACGTTCTTATTCCCTTCATTATGTTACGTTTTATGATTAAATTCGTTTTTCAAAGACGAAGTATTATTTACATGTAATATTTTCTTTACAATCGAAACTCTTTTTCCAGCTATCAATTTTTTTTATTCGAGTCATGTTTCATAGTTCGAAAGTCACGATATGTTGTTTTCACAGTTTCCGATATATTCCCGTATTTCTGAAAAAGGCATCAGAATAACATTTTTTGACTTTAATTGATGCTTGAACCTTTCGGGTCAATCCATTGACACTGTAAAAATATTTTCAGAGGGAATTTGCAAATAGGTAACTCTCACTCGTTATTTCATATTTTCACCAAATAGTGACTTTTTTATCGTTTTTTTTTCTTTCAACTTTTTTCCGTCTTTTACTTATTTACTTCAACTTTTTATGAAAAAAATTAATAAACAAGATATAATTATGTAATATAATTAGTAAATAAACACTGTTTGAAAAAAATGTTCGTTTTTAGCCATAGGAAACAAAACGAAAACAACAAATTAAAGATAGATTAATAACGAAGTAATAATAAATATACAAATAAAATATGTATAGAATATTTTACAACATTTCTTATTTCAAAATATATAATAAATTTCGAGAGAAATGAAAACAATAAATTTAGAAACATATGCAGATAAAAGACAAACGAATTTATTGATCTAAAAAGAATGAAAGTCAAATCTGCTCTTTCAGATATTGAAAAAATATCTTTATCCGGGTTAAAAATAAAAAAAAGCACGTGCTTTAGCACGTTTTAAATAGAAAGTTGCCCCTTCAGCTTGTGTGACACAAAAGTCCAGGGCGAATGAGGTCTTCTCAAATGTCAGCAAACAGACAAGAGGTACTGTCACTCTGATACATTTTGCTTTGAAATCAAAACTGACAATGGCCATCAGGAAGTTTTTCTCGGATGTGGCGATACGTTATCGATACGGGTTTGTCAATCGACTTTTTTAAAAAACTGTTTCGCCAGCTGCTCCTTCTCACACGTCATGCACCCTGTTCCCCTAATATTCTAGGTGTTTTCATCATCATGACATTGCGCTTTTATAATCCATTGATTATAACCGCATCATCTAGGGATATTTTATACGCTGATACGATAAAAGAATTTATTCATGAAACTCGGTTTCTTTCAAGCAACTTTTCAAAGTTTGTTCACCGAGGGCATTTTACATATAATAGATTTAAATTTCTACATCGAATCGGGCTTTTCTAATATTAAGTGCTTATTTTAATCGTTTTGCTCATTTTTTGAATTATACACTACTATTTAATACTAGTTGAAAAAACAATGAAAGTCATGCGCATCACCTTATAGCATATCCAGCCCCTCAATTGTAAAACAGTTTTGATTGAAAAAATGTTTACTATAGATAAAAAGAAAAATTAGTACATGTTCGAAATTTCTGGTTTTAGACATTTGTAATTTTCCTACAAAGAAAATGAACAATTACTCAATTTTCTTCGCCACGTATTTTTATGAGATTATTCTTGAGTAAATTTTCCTCAACAGATAGAGGCAAATTTAATTTACTACATCACTGAACGTAATAGATGTAAACAATGATAACTTTCAGTATAAAGAGAAAATGAAAAATGATTTAATTTCACTTTGAACGCGAATCACAAAAAATGAGTCGCTTGATAGCTATTTTTCTAATGCTGTTTTATTTGGTGGTTTTAATGAGTCCGACTTCAATTAATGCTCAGTGTCTTGCCCGGAATCGAGCATGTGTCAGGAACGAAGAATGTTGTTCCAATTTATGCCGTCGAGGTAAAAATAATTGTTGCATGTACATTTTAACTTCTCATATTTCATTTTAAGTTATCATTTTATTTTAATTTTTCAATAATAATTTCAATTAAATCTAAAAGTTTTCACTACGTATTCATTTAGTTTAATATTTTTTATATACATTAATATTCTTTTGGGCTTTTATTATTTTAATAATTGACTCAATTCAAATGTGTGTTCATATTACTTTTTCTTTAGCGCAATTACAAACGTTTACCGTATGTAACTAGTTTTTGGAATGAGGTTACATGGATCCATCTTAAAAACTATATGCTTACCTTACTGGATTTATAGAAGTATCTAAATCGACAATTAATATGTAGCAATTAAAAATAAAGCGTTAAAACAATTTCAGTATTCACGTATTTTATTAAAATATAAATATTTATATTTCATTTATTTACATTTTCCGCTTTCTCAAAATTTCTAGTTTAAATTTGCGTTCATACATATTTATAATTCTGTTGTACCAGTTGTAAATTGTAACAGTGACATTTTCATAAAATAAATGTTTTTGATTCAAAATGATTTTTCTTGAACCCAAAAAACAGGTTAGATTTAATATTTATTATCTTTAAAAAAATATGTTAATATAATTATTTAATATATTAATTGATTATAATTAGATTCCTTGTATTTGTGCACGTCGTTATTTGTAATTATAAGAAGTAAATTTTCCTGAACGTTATCGAAAGAAAAAATACAATTTTTGCGAGAATTTTTGCAAAACGAATATAAACACTGATAACTCTTAATATAAACAGTGAACGAAACATTGAATTTCAGTTTGCCTTTGAATTGCATATTTTCAACATTGTTTATGAAAAATGAATTGCAGTTTTCTAGTGCTGTGTTATTTGATGTTTTTAATGGGCGAGATCTTCATTGCAAATGCTCAATGTCTTAGGCAAAATCAACCATGTGACAGAGATGAAGAATGTTGTTCTCACTTTTGCCAACAATGTAAAACTAGCTATATTTTTTATTATGTTCAAAAATTATAATTACAACCATTATTATATTATTACGTAAATTTTTATTCTAATTTATCGCATTGATGAACAATAAACATTCAGTTTTTTACTTTTTTAAATTTAATATTTAAGTGAATTTATTATACAATCGTTGTTCGAATCTAATTGTGTAATTATAAATGAAATAAGAACTTTACTGTTATAAGTGAATAAAAATAATGTTCTTTTTTTAGCACCAATACATTTGGTTCCCGCATGTACATAATTAATGAAGAGAAAAAAAGGCTAGCACTGATCTCTCTGCATTACTTTTGAAAACTAAAACTACAGCAATAAAGAATAAATCGTTACTGTATAAATTGTATATTATTTTTCATGATTTTTTGTTTTAAAATTTTGAGTTCAATTTCGAATAATAGATTAGAGATTAGAGAAATTAGATTAGATTAGAGAAAAATATAAATATATATATACAATACAAAATTTATGTTTGTCACAGAAAATTGATCTGTTAACGCGAATAATGCATGCGACAAATATTTCGTACTTATTAGATAATGAACAAATACACATTTAGACGGTAAATCAATGCAAATGAAACGTGACATTGGTATGGTAATTTGAAGCAGTAGCGACGCACTTTCTAATCCGTTCAGTGATGATATAATCCCTGAATTTATCCCTGGTTCCAGCAGGGCTGGCTTCCAATCCTCGTGGGATCCCTCGTCAAAAATATTCAAAATACAGATAAGGGAAGCGTATCTAAATTTACAATAAGTTCAAAAAAGCCGAAAAACTTGGTTGATTCGAAAAATTTAAACCTTATGGTACTCATTTTACTACAAGAATAAAATCGATAGAGTTCACTACAAAAACATGATGTCTTATTTTGTGCAAAAAAGTCTTAAATTAAGACATATTTGGTGACTAAGACACAAAAAATGTCTTAATTTAAGACACTTTTGACTAAATAAAACACTTCTGTCCCACTTTTAAGACACTATTTTTTGCAGTGTTGAATACAAAAAAATATTCAAAAATTAAAATAAAAGTGTTTGGAAAATAAGGGATGAAACGATTAAAAAAGTTTCAAATTCGAAATAGAATTTCAAGTTCGAAATAAAATTTCAAATTACAGCTGTACAACTTCATTACAATTAATCATTATTATTACAATTAATCATTATTATTATTATTAATCATTACAATAATTTTGTTTATTCAAATAGCAATAAAATAGAAAAAGTAAAATCCAAAAAATCTTGCTTATTTTACTTGTATTACAATTAAATTAAAAAAACCTGCAAAGCTTTTCTAACGTTGAATTGAACAATACACAGAATTCAACGAAAATTCACACAAGTAATGTTACAAGTATTAACTTTTCTCTCATTTCTTTTACCTCACTCATATTGTTTCTTTTTGAAAGGTTACACAAACAGGAGACGGTTCTTTTAGACTCGAAACGCGCTAAACAAAATCCACATCTTTGCGTTTCTCTATCCATTTGTTTCACTGTATACTTTTCCACTTCTCTTCTCTTTTCCCAACTTTTTCTTTTGGTCTTCCTCAAGGCAGCCCTTATTTTTTGAATCCCACACCCCGAGTTTTTCTCTTAAAGAAAAATACCTATTTATTTTCCGGCTGTTCCTGACAAATCGTTTCTTATTTCCTTTCCCTGTCGCTGGGAAAACTCAACAAAATTGATTAAGTGTCAACACTTAATTGATTAGAAAGTTCTTTTGGGTCGATGTTACGGAATTAATCCCAGACAATAAAAATTAAAACTAATCCAAAGGTGTGACTTATGTGCAAGAAAATAGAAATAAATCTTGAAACTGAAGCATATCTTGAAACTAAAAGAAATCTTGAATCAAACAGAAATCTTAAATCAAAAAGAAATCTTGAACAGAACAATAGAATTAAAACAAGTCTTGAACATAAAACAATCTGAACTTTGGACAATTTAAACGTTGAACAATTTAAAACGTATATGAAAGAAAACCAAAAATAAACATATAATTTCATCACCCAAACATAATTAATGTAAATTTATGAATAATTTAGTTTTCATTTCAAAATTTCATGTTTGCAACATAATTTAATTTTCTACAATGTTTTGATTTCAATACTAAAACAAACAATTAGAATATGAAAAAAATTAAAACACGAGTATATGAAGTAAACAAATATAAATATACATGCAAGCAAAATATTTACACAATATTTCCGCAATTGATAAAATATCTACCACTTTAATCAAATATTGTCCTAAAATTTTTATCAACGATACAAAATATTATGCAAAAACACAAATTCTTGTTTTTTATTTAAACAGTAGCAAACGATTCAAACTCAACAAAAATTAACTGAATAAATAGAGAGAAATGTTGACACAGTCTTGTTTTATTTAAACAAAAAGTAGACTAAGTTACCTTAATTTTAAACTAAAAATTAATAAATAAATAAAAAAACACAGATTTTATTCTCGCCTTGAGTGTGCGGATTTCTTTTGTAAATTACATATTTTTAATGAAAAATTATAAAATTCTATTTCATCGGAATGTTAATACTTTTATGTCTAAGAATGGCTTGTAGCTAAATTAAATCCGTGGTATTTTCAGAGCAAACAAGTAAAAATAACCACGTCAATAAAATTCCGAGATGAACTAGTAGGTGTACCCGCAGGGATAAACCCTTGTCTGGAGTGTGAAAGTTACGCATGCAAACAGGGTGTGCAAGTTTTACGACCGTTTAACGCCCGTAAAACGATATTTTATTACTGTCGAAATGAGGCAGAAGTTCGTCGCTTTCGATCATAATCTTTGTCACGTGGCTAAACCTATAAAGTCATCAATGTGGCTAAACATCTTGATGACTTCCGGTCGCAGTAAATTTATTTTCAAAAGAGTTACAACCACAGCAAAGATTTACAAAAGCAAACTATTCTATTTATTACGCTTTCTCATACTGAAACATTTTCCGTTTCGTTTCAAAATTTTTCGCAATTTTCCCGATTCTTCGCATCACTTTTTTTTGACATGCTATAAAGTTGAATTGATTTTGAAAACATTTTGGAGTACATTCTGGAATATACTTTTACTGTTAAAAAACCTCTGAATTAAAAAAAGCTTCATATTGAAACAACACAGAAAAAACCCAGGATCAAATTGAGTACCAGAAATGAGTCGCGTAGATGGCGCTACTTTCTATGTCGTTTAGCATTGCTCAACTTGAGTTGCACCAAAAGTGAGTTCAAGTTTTTTCTGTGAATAGAAAAGGTCATATATAGTTCATTTTGCCTCTGCTGATTGTATTGTTGAATATGGAATATTCGTATAGAATAGTTGAACATTTACTGTAAATGTACGAGCGATTACCTCTATTTCAGAGAAATTGAATTATTACATTTTGGTTATTTGGAATACACTCTGGAATTGTTAAAAAAAAAGTTAAGGAATATATTTATCATTTAAAAAAAACCATCAACAAAAGAATTCAAAGAATATTTGACGACAAATTTACAGAAATTGTAAAAAACGGTGAAATAAAATAAATAATGAACCGAATTTGAATTCGAAAGGCGTTCGATTCTCCGACATTAGCTTCACTGAATAATCGACGAAGGCCCGCAGTCATACTTGATGCAATCAACAATGCCTTTATTTAAATGTAGCCGGTACGACTTCCGCTCACTCGACTTCCCTTCTTATATTTTTTTTCTTTCAACACCTTGACAATCATATTCTTGTACTATACCACACACCATGTGTAACATATTTCTCTGCATGGATCCGTGTACAAAAGCAATTAGAACGATAACATAGGTGAAAATCACCTACGAGGAGCGTTTGTTCAGTCACCTCTATGTAATTATCGGTAAGATCGTGCCTAGGAATACATTTTGCTTGACCGTTACTGCCACTGCGATTATTCTCGCTGCTTTCTTGTAATTAGAGAACTTTATGTTTCCTTATTTCCCCCTTTTAACGCTTAGCAATTAGTATCTAAGATTACGCTCAAAGAGTCTGGAATTTCTGTGGGAAAGTCCAAATTCTGCCGAGAAATGAGAATAATTTATAAGGGATAAGAATCCAGAAAAAAAGAGAGAAAAATTATTTTATTGCAAGGAATTTATTTTACGAAAGGGAAAATATGTAGGGCAAAGTATTTATTCTATGGGAAAAAATTTATTTTATGAAAAGGAGTTTATTCTATACGAAGAATTCTTTTTATGAAAAATAAATTATTTTTGGAATTATGCTACGAAGAATTCGTTTTATGAAAAGTAAATTATTTTTGGAATAATTCTATACGAACAAGAATTTATTTTAGGAAAAAGAATGCACTCTGCGAAAAAGACATTAATTTACAAAACAGAAATTATTTAACGAAAAATATACTATTTTTACGAAAAAGATACTATTTTACGAAAAAGATACTATTTTACGAAAAAGATACTATTTTACGAAAGAGATACTTTTTTATGAAAAAGATACTATTTTATGAAAAAGTTACTATGTTTACGATAAAGATACTATTTTACAAAAAAAAAATTATTTTACGAAAAGAAACTATGTTACACAAAAGAAATTATTTTACGATAAAGAAACTATTTTACAAAAGAAAAATTATTTTACGAAAGAGAATTTATTTCATGAAAAATAAATAAAACAAAATATTTTACTAGAAGGAAATTGACTTATGAAAAAGAATGGTTTTAGTTTCTTAAGTTTTCGTTTTAAAGTTTATTAAAATATCCTGAACAGTTCTGTATTTTTTTTAGATTTTAATGTTTAGATCTTTAAATTTCACTAACATACTAACATTTTTCATTATAACATACGTATATTCCCTTTCGTAAAATAAATCCCTATTCGTTTTTCTAGAACCGTACCATTTTAATGACAAATTAATGAAATCAAAAATTGTCCTCTTTTAAAATAAACAAAACTCTGAATAAACCAATAATACACATTTTTCGCGTGTAGCAAACACTTTTTAAAATAACTTCTTTTCCCTTCATATAATTCGTATTTTATATAATCATATAATTACCCAACAAATTTACTACCAATTTATCTTTTATCCTCGCTTTTATCCATTCAAAGAAACCTCCATATTGATAATTGATTTAACCCAATATATATTTACCCTCTAAATATTGTCTGCCACTTATTTCATTCAGTAATAAATAGAATCATCTGCCCGAGAATTTTTGCCTTATTTTTCGCTCCACGAGGAAAACCTTTGCTGCTCTTCATATAAGAACTTTCTTCAAAATCCAATAAATCTCAAGTAAGGTTCGTAAATAAAATTCGACTCAAAGTACATTGATCTCTGCAATAAATATAGTATAATGTATCTTGTCTTTGCTTTCTCGATAGAGAAAAATGCTCCTTCTGATTTATTTCGTTGGCTGCTTGATCGTAATACTGATTTATTGAAGTGCTAGTTGAGAGTGGACCTCCTAATGTAACAAATATATACGTAGATTCGATCGCTATTGACTGTGTGCGATAAGTCCAATAATTTTCAACTTGCACTCGTTACGCGTGGGATGGTTATTTTGTCGAGTCGCCAGTAATACTATGAAGACGTAATTGGACCGGTTGACAGTTTCCGAGCACTTATTTGACGTGTGACATGATTCAGTAGCGTTCAACCGTTGACACATCTTCAATTACAACTTCCATCGAAGCAATCATCATCCGACTAAACCTCCTCGATGTTTTTGTTGACCTGCTATTCTCACTTTTTCCAATTGACAACTTAGGAAGTCTCCTTTCAAATGTTCAACTCAAGCCAGGGAAATAATCTCCAACATTAGTTTCTCAAATGCTTTCAATTGCTCTGATTTAAAGGCAACTACTTTCTCAAACAAATTTCTACAAATTAAAAGATGACAGAACAATCATCTTCTTGATAGTATATTTTTTATTTAGATATTATTCTGTGAATGCATTTTTTTATTCTTGTAAACAAAATGTGTTACAGTTAACTTTAAAATGTCAATTTGATATCGAAAGTGTCAAATCGAGTGTCAAATTGATAAGGAGTTTGTAATCACTTTGATACCAAAAGTGACTCAAATTGATAAAGATTTTGTAATCACTTTTATATCAAAAATATCACATTGATGAAGATTTTGTGTAATCAATTTGATATCAATAGTATCAAATTTATAAAGGTGATTTTGTAATCACTTCGTTATTTTTGGCATCAAATTGATTCTTCTCGCGTTAAGAAGTAGATATTCTTTCAAACAAACTGTGGCTAAAATAGAAACTTAATTTTATCATTTGTTAATTCGGCAAATGAAATTCCACAGAGGTTCCAATATATTTTCTTTTGCATAGAAACTTAAATAAATATCTTTTTTATTAAAGTTTCTGAAGAGAACAGCTTTGCTGTTGAAAGGTAAATCATTGTTTCTTATTTTATTTGTCTCGAACGATATTTTTTACCTTATTAATTAAATTAACTTGCGAACCTTATAAATTAAAATGTCCAAAGTTTCGTAAATTTCAAATTCGGAGCGAAATTTAGGATTGAAATATATTTCGGTAATTGTTAGTGTGATTTTGAATCGTTGAAATAATAAAACATGCAGTTATAAACGTTTTGAAAAGCTAAAATTATAAGTTGCCTGAATAAAGATCCATTAGAAGCGAAATTGAACTAATACGAAATGTGTGCATAAAATTGGTTTGAATATAAATCTCAATTGAAATGATTAATTAATAATATTGCAGCAGTCTGGAGCACAATTATCATCAAGCTGACTTTATAACATTGGATGTTAATCATTTATTGTAATATACAATTGGACTGCAAACATTCAGTTCTATTAATATTAATTTGAGGCAGAGTCTCTCTCATTGTTCCATTTGCTTGAGATACTAATTCAGGTTTATCATGAATTGTAATGATTTTCTGGTGATGTTAATCAGGACTCATTGGTCACTAGTACGTTGGACAAACAAAACTCTACTACTGGAATCGAGTACTCGCAATTCGCCAAGCATCGCAAAGGCTTAAGCCCTGCTGGATAAATACCAGAGCTGGATTTATTTTTAGGGCATTTCTCAAACCATCTTTTTTCCCTGCAGATTTATAGTACGACCTTATACCATGTTTGTTCAACCTTCATATCCTCAAATCATTGCCATGGGCGTCGATAAATTCCTTTTAATTTTGCAGCATATCAAAGAGATACTTTCGTGTTCTCAGAATCACTTGGTCCAGCCTCCTCTTCAATTATTTATTATCCGCCTACCAGCTGTAACGGCGCTTTGAAAATTTGAAAATAAATTGATTTTTCATTGAGTTATTTAAGCTTAAACTCAATTATCAAATTCAATTTCTTTCATATTTACAGTGTCAAGAAAATTGGTTTAGAAGGAGCAAAATTTTGGATGGGGTTTAACGTTGTTATTCTAGTTGAGAATTTTTGTTAATTTAACCAGCGTTAAATTAACGCTCGAAAATCAACACTCGAATCGATCAACACTCGAAATATCTTTTAAAATTAACCAGCGTTATATTAATTTTAACTGACTTATATTAATTTTATTTTTACTTTTGGTATAATAAGCTAGTATTTAGTTGAATTGTTAGTAGTAGTCTTTGTATTTTCTATTGTAGTCTTGTTAGTTAAACAAAATTTGGCAAGTTTACGTAAAATTTTTATCAGTTCAATTAAATGTCCAGTTAGTAAAATTTTGGTCAGTTGGACAAAAATTCTGGTTAGTTGGATGAAAATTTGGTCAATTGGACGAAAATTGTAGTTGGACGAAAATTTGGTCAATTGGACAAAAATTCTAGTTGGACGAAAATTTGATCAATTGGACAAAAATTCTAGTTGGACGAAAATTTGATCAGTGTATTAAATTGAAAAGTTTCGAAATAAAAAAACTTGTTTCTTTGGAGTATTTTAGTTTCTGTTATTGAGAGTAGTTTGAAAAATTGAAAATTTATGAGAAAAGTATTCCGTATGTGCAATTCTATTATCTTTCGAGCAACACATGCATGCTCCACACGGATGCTCTCCTTATCTGACCGTTTGGTTGGTAATGGTCCATCGACGATTTCTATTTGGGTGAGGAACTCGTCTGAGAGTAAATCGAACTCCTGTTCATCGAATCGCAAAAATCGAATATAGAAAAGGGAGGAAACATTGCCTACTCTATAATCCGATTGTGTCCTATCAAAGCGTATTACTTCGCATTTTACCTCGGGAGCATTTAACTTTTTGTGTCTCTTCACACACCGTGAACATTTATCCTACTTAAGTACATTATTCAAATTTCTTGTTCAATAATTTTCAATCAACCTGCAAATTTAACGTACTTTAAAACTTTTTTTAATTGTTGTCATTCGTCGATCTTTTGTTGTCATTTTGTTTTATTCACATCGTAATTTCATAATGTTTCTTGTTAATCAAAACACTAAATTATCACTGCTGTTTACTAATCTTGAAAAATAAATTATAATCATTGAAACTTCAGTCGATACGCATTCATTAAAATAACATTAATTTTGACATTAAGCAAATTAAAATTCTACAGTTGGTAAAGTTAAAAAATAGTTAATTAGAAAGTTAAAAAAAAAGTTACTATATAAAAGATATAGTTAATGTTCTACATAGTTTAGAAATCTACTCTACATGAAAATTTGAAATATATGAGAAACCGGTTGAGAAAAAAATGGTTTTTAAGAAGGTTTGGAAGAACTTATTTTGTATGCGATGTTTGAGTGGATGTTTATAGAAAATGTATAACGATCTATTTCAGAAATGTCTGCAAAGTTGTTTGAAATGGGAAAACTTTATCTTCTCTAAATGCCTGAGGGAAAATTCCTGGAATGTCAGGAAGAGGAAATATTGTCTAGTGAAAAATAATTGCGGTCACGTGCCTTCACTTATAGTAATACCACCATTTTTTGACTACTTTCTACTTGTACTCCTACACCCATATTAACCATCTGTCCCAACTTAAATTGTACTACAAGACTCTAAGATCGAGAGTTACAAAGTTTCAAAAAAGACATAAGAATTAGTCATTGGCTTCAGTTTAATTAATTTCAATCTTAGTTAAAGACGAATAAGACTCTTAATAATATAAATAAACGGCGATTACTAAACAAGACTCTCAAATTAATTGATCATAACTACATTGATAACATATTATTATAATTATTGATTTTAATATTATTATAATTATTGATTTTAATATCATTGTTCATATAACTTAAACAAGAACAGAATAAATATTGCTCTTTTATATTGACAATGACTCATTGTGCTTGAAGAAGATTTTATCAACTTGTTTTAAAACCATTTCTTGAATTTACTTTCTTGAATAAATCGCAAATTGTACAATTTGAAAAGAAATAAAGCATCGAGTTCTGAAAGTGGAAGGCTGCAAGAGAATATAGGCAAGAAATGAAATACTGAAACAAAACGGGTCGATCGTTGGATTACGTACGAAGAGAAAGATATAACTCGATTATAAACATCTTGAGTATCGTGCTTTATATTCCCTGGGCTAGCGGGGCGCAGGATTCTCTCGTTTTTCCCAACTCAAGAGCACTCGCAGCGAGTTAATTTTCTCTGTCTCTTTTCGATGGTCCCTGCAGTCAGCTTGTAATACTTGTGCAATTCAAGTGTAATATATCCGATGAGTGCTCCAAGAGAACTGGATAAAAGATATAAAAAAGAAAACAAAAAACTTTTTTCCGACTACAATACAGAAAATAAACGCTTCCGCGATTTCTTTGTCATTTCTGCGGTGGACACTGACCATCAGACAGCTTTTGATGCACTGTTCGAAAAAATTTTTAATTTACCTCTTCATCCTTTGTCAACTTTTTTGCCCTGTTTTTTTATTGCCTTTTTTGCAAGACAATCACTCAATTCTAAATATTTGCACGTAATTTCAACAGAGTAGTAGTTTTCTTTCTTTTTCATTTGTAAAGTCTTGTTTTAAAGAGAAACAATTCTTGACATCTTCACGTAATTTTGCCAATATTTATTTAAGAAAAGAAAGGTGTTTGCATTTAGAATAATGATGTGGACCTTCTCAATAATACCAAAAACGTTTTTATGAAGGATTTGATTTTTTTTCACATCAAAGAAATTTATAATTCTTATTTTGCGAAAATTGTTGTCTTGAAATTAGTTTAAGAATTTTTTTTCTTACTTATAAAATTTCGTGTAGAATTTTTATTTGAATTTTATAACAAATTGTCTCGCCATAAGTATCATTTTATTAATATTCATTTTTTATTCTTTATTTCAAGATTATTGAAAACGTAATAGTTGAGTAATTATAAAAATTTACTCATTGCTTCATCAGACAAGCGAAATGTTTAATTTATGTTATAAAATATGCGCTGAGATCGAACTGTCAGAGGGAATGAAGTTTAATTATCAGCAATACACAGTAAATAACTAAATATTCTGTTGATTGTTATTAAAAGCAAAGTGTGAATAGGTCAAACTGACATTTGGTTGCAGATATTTTTAGAAGCCGTCGCGACGAGGCGAGAAGATTAATTCGTGGATTGTTAATAAAGATGGTCCCCCGTGACGTCATCATGTTCAATTCAACAGACATTAAAAAGCTTTGATGCCAATTCTCCTCTCAATATTGACTTGCTTTTTTTATCTGCATTTAACTAAGTCAATTACTCTATAAATTTGTTTATTTCATTCTTTTCTTAATTTCGTTTATACTTTTCTTTATTTCAATTATTCCTATGTTCGTTTCATTTAACTTTTCTTTATTTTATTTATTATTCTTTTCGTTTTTTTGGTGTATATCTTTGTTTATTTTAGTTTTTTTACTTTTTTTGTTTCGTTTTACTAATTTAATTTCTTCTTTTTTCATTTTATTCCTTCTTTTGTAATTTTTGTTTTTGTTCATATCGTTTCTTCTTTTGTTCGCTTCACTTCTTCTTTTAATCATTTAATTGCTTATATTAATTGCATTTTTTTTGTTCATTTCCATTCTTCTATTGTTTGTTTAATTTCTTCTTTTTGTGGTTAATTTCTTCTTTCGTTCATTTTATTTCTTCTTTCGCTCATTTCATTTCTTCTTTTGTTCGTTTCGTTTCTTCCTTTGTTCGTTTCATTTCTTTCATTTATTCATTTAATTTCTTATGTTAATTGTATTTCTTCTGTTGGTTGATCCATTTCTTCTTTTGTTTATTTAATATATTCTTTTGTTCATGTTGTTTCTTCGTTTCTTCTTTTCATTTCTTTTGTTAACTTCGTTTCTTCCTTTGTTCGTTTCATTTCTTTCTTTTATTCATTTAATTTCTTATGTTAATTGTATTTCTTCTATTGGTTGGTCCATTTCTTCTTTTATTAATTTAATTTCTTGTTTTGTTTATTTAATATATTCTTTTGTTCACTTTGTTTCTTCGTTTCTTCTTTTCATTTCTATTGTTAACTTCGTTTCTTCTTCTGTTTGCTTCACTTCTCCTTTTAATCATTTCATTTCTTATTTTAATTGCATTTTTTCTTTTGTGCATTTCCATTCTTCTATTGTTTGTTTAATTTCTTCTTTCATTCATTTCATTTTTTCTTTTGTTCGTTTCTTTTCATTTCTTTCTTTTATACATTTCATTCCTTATGTTAGTGTCATACCTAATTCTTTTGTTCATTTTGTTTCTTCTTTTCTTCTTTTATTTCTTCTTTTGTTCATTTTGTTTCTTCTTTTCTTTTTTTATTTCTTCTTTTGTTCATTTAATTCCTTCTAATGTTAATTGCATTTCTATTTTTGTTAATTTAATTTCTTCTTTTTTTGTTTCATTACTTCTTTTCTTCATTTTATTTTTTTTCCTTTTTTTTCTTTTCTTTATTTAAAATCTTTCTTCTCTTCTATGCATGTGATATCTCTTCACCTAATTTCGTGAAATTCTGATGACGATAAAATGCTGGAATTGTACTTACCACAGAAAATCACTAAGCTTTTATTATGGTGTGTAGTAAATCAAACTAAAGTTGTCGTGAACCAAACTACAGTTGTCGTAAACCAAACTGCAGTTGTGGTAGACTTAACCATACTCAAATTCACCCTTACAAAGTTCACAGAACTCCAATTATTTTAAATATATAGTGGTACCTCATACCAAACAAAAACATTTTGTTTCCAACAAACTTTACTTCAAATCAATCTATTTTTCCACATTTACATTTTAAATTTCGTCAATCATTGTTTCTTTCTGCAGTTTACACAACTGTTGATTTTTCCCCGTTCTAAAAACGTAATTCATGACATTTTTCTGACATTTTAAACGGTCGGGAAAGTGTGCAAAAAATGTAAAATGTATTAGTTAAAGAACAAAGAGAAATGAGTGGCAGATTATTGGCGTTATTGAAAAAATGTGAATTTTATTTTTTAAGAGCTTTTTAGTTCAAAAGCACTCGTGATTGGGCACCACTGGAGGCTCGGCAACAAATCAGCATGACAAAGGGCATGTATGGGGCTGAAAGCACAGACTGGGGTATACGTTGCAGTTCACAGCTAAAGGGGTGTGTGGCCAGTGAAATCTGTCACTTGGATGTCAATCAATATTTCGAGGGGTTCGACCCACCCCAGCCCCCTCCACTTCTCAGTTAGAAACCCCCCCAAATCTAAATCATCCATTTCCATGCTCAATCTACATCGCACGTCATCATCACTGTCCAGCAACTGCCACGAAAAATATTGTTTGCCATCGATTTGCCTAAAATGGATTACTTTTCAAATCTATACCTTCTCTGTTTCTTTCTTCTTCAGTCACTCTTTCAGAATTTTGCTCTATCTATTTGTTTGATCGTCCGTCTTTTGTCGCGACGCTACATCAATCACTGTTTATAAAGCAACAAAGATTAATTACGGTCACTTTTCTGTCTGCCGATGCATCATCTGTTTTGTTACGCTCTTCTTACGGGTTTGTTTAAGTTGAAGCAGCTTTCAAGATGTTCAAGTTGCTTTTTTATTTTTCAGAAAAAATGCATGATTGAAAGTTTGTTCAGTTTTTGACAAAAATAAATGTGAATTTAAAGATGGATGATGAAATATGATTTTTATGGAATTCGTCTCGGGGAAAGGTAAGTCTTTAGAAGTGTGAACTGGATCGATCGAAATTAGGCTCGATTGAAATTTAAACTGATTGTTATTAGGGTCTTTTCAAATTCGTGACAACATTCGACATCTGGATCGAATGATCTATAGGATCTGTGAATTCCATGAAGATTCATTGTAATTTGTATTCATGAAAGAGTGACGCCTTTGTGATCCATATTGATAATATCCATTGGTATTCTTATAAAATTTGTAAAATAAAGTTTTGATCAATTGGAAATCGCTTCAAGTACGGTTAGCATCGATTAAAGTTCAAATCAAAATCATCGTTTGGATCAATTAAAATTTAAATTGATTAAAGTTCGAATCAATTGGAGTTTAGCTTTAGGTCACTTGCAATTTAGACCAAATGAATTGTAGGACATTTCGTGTTTGAATCAATTGAAGTTTGGATCGATTTAAGTTTGAATCATTTGAAGTTTAGATCAATTGGAGTTTGAATCATTTGAAATTTTGATCAATTGGAGTTTGAATCAATTGAAGTTTTGAATCAATTGGAGTTTGAATCAATTGAAGTTGGGATCATTTGAAGTTTGAATCAATTGAAGTTTGGATCAATTGTAATTTAGATCACTTGAAGTTCAGATCATTGAGAGTTTAAAAGAAATAAGTTTTAGGACTTTTATTATTTAGGTCAATTGGAATTTGAACCAATTAGAGTTTGGATCAATTGCAGTTTGAATCAATTGAAGTTTTGAACAATTGGAGTTTGAATCAATTGTACTTTAGATCAATCGTAGTTTAGATCAATCGTAGTTTAGATCAATCGTAGTTTAGCTCAATCGTAATTTAGATCAACTGAAGTTTAGATCACTGAGAGTTTAGAAGAAATGAGTTTTAGGACTCTTATAATTTATATCAATTGGAATTGAAACCAATTAGAGTTTGGGTCGATTGAAGTTTGCATTAATTAGAACTTCAATTAAATTCTATTCATGTCACTTACAATTAGAGTTTGGATGAAATGAATATTAGGACTCTTAGTGTTCCAGATCATTTGGAATTTGAACTAATTGAAGTTACGATCGATTGGAGTTTTAAATTTTGAATCAATTGAAATTTGAACCGATTGAAGTACACACATGTCTTAAATAGATATTCTTGGTCTTGTATATAATCAATTTTTTCAAATTCAAATAAAAAAGTGGTAGAAGATGATGAATACAATTAAATTACAGTCTCTGAATACTCATAATTTTGTACGTAGTATATTATTCGATGCATCCTTAATTTTCTTAATCCTTTCTATAAATTAAGTTATAATTTTAATATTAACAGATGATTAAAATATCATAAAAGCACCATATTTTGCAGATTAATAATAATTCACGTGGCAAACTAATTTTGAGGGCACAATGAATTAATCGAGTAGGGGGATGAGTAGAGAATGTATATTGTAGTATTTGCGGCACAGATGTTGAAGACGGCTCAGAAATGTGCCTTGTGCACAGCATCCGGGCCGCACCTCTAAGTAGATGTCGACCGGGGTTTTGTCATATAGGCTTCTTGTTATTATCTGTGCCAGAATATTGCGAAGGGGGCGGACACGTCACGGGCATATCCCCTGAAATAGAGTTACAAGCTGTAACTACATTTCGATGCATTAATGTTTCCAAGGCTTTGCTCTGGAATCCACCCACTCACCCTCATTCCACCCTTCTCAGCAATCATAGCCTGTTTGTGAAATTGATCGTGGTTATATCACTTTAAGTCAAAGAGACTAAACTAACGAAAACTTACCATTCGCTATCCTCAGTTTAAGTTTTCAACAAGTTCCCCCTGATGTATAATATCCAAGTTAACTCTATGCTTGACAAACTTCAGGTAGTTTGACACTAACTATCAATTCTATTTTTATATAATATAGTAATTTTCTATAAGAATTATATAAAGTTAAAGATATTTTAGAAAAATATAACAACGGCTGTACGCATTTTAAAAGAATAAAGCTTCTTTCCGATTTAAATTTTTAAAATGTTCACCTACCTGCTTTTTCATAAAATGAAATATTTTTTGCTGTAGTAAATGTACAGATTTAGAAAATGAAAAAGTTCACATTCATTTATGTACTATATTGTAGCGTATTTTCATGTTGTTTGTTCATTGGAAAAAGTTTTGTTTTATACTCCATTTTTGCAAAAAGTTAATTCTGTGAAAATCCTCTATTGTAGCGTTGGAATATTATAACTGAATTTTCAATCGAGAGGATTTTTGTCTCGAAATACAAAAAGGCTTTTTTTAAATCTTGTTATCAGTACTGAACATTATTTAGACATCTTTATATAAAATTATAATTTGACGATAAATCGAGTGCAATAATATTAGAATATTACATTGAAGCTTTAAATTTTATCGTACTCAACTTATCGTCTTTTTTCGAGAGCGAGTTTCATGCTGAAAAGGAAAAAGCAAGTACTCAAACAGCTTTAGCACGTCTACTTTACGGATTTTTCGAGTCTCATCTGGAATCAGAAACTGAACTTGCACTCGTAAGAAGATTAAGATATTATACTCATCGCTCGTGAAATAACATATACTATCACCTGGTGAAAATTTTCTCCTAAAAGTTCGTCTTTGCACCCGTTTCCTTCTCGGGTTCACAATTTTGTGCAAATACAAACTTTCACAAGAGTCTCTTTGTGCTCATTAACTCCATATTTCATTGAAAAAAAAATATAATCCAATTTTATCGGAAACGAATTTAAAATCTTTGCAAATCTTTCTTTTACAATTAAATTGTTTATCGCCTATAACTAATTTATTGTAAAACAATGATTTAATACCATTCATGTTAAAACTGTTTAAATCGAATTGAGATTTAATTTCCACTTCAAAAAAAGTGAAATCTCAGATTTAGAGAAAAAGTAAAAATGAATAAAGTAAAAGTTTGTCTTGAAATGGAAAATCGAAAAAATAAATGAAAATCGGAAAGGGAGTAATAAAAACTAAAATTAAAAGAGCAAGAAAATAAAATATGAAAGAAACAAGCATGCGGATTTAGAAAGTGGAGAATCAAAAATCTTTCGGAAGCATTGTCTGCGGTTTTCTTTGTTCTCCTCATTATGAGGAATGCAGTGACTTGTTTCCACAAAGAGGACAAATTTCAAAGTAAGTGCCAATTTGAGTGAGGGGGTCGATATGGAAAAGGAGGTTCGTGAAAGATCGTAGGGTGGTGTTCCGGTTCGTTGCACGTTCCGTTTTTCCGTACCTCTTACAAATGCATTAAATTCCATACATCCCAATGCTGGAACCATGTCATGAGTCGCGATGCCGACGGCTTTGAGGGTGCAGAGTAGAGTAGCATACTCGACAAGTCACATCATGACGCTGCTCTACCACAACCTCATGCACGTTGAAACACAGCCTTCTTCCTCAATGCATGTATACACTCGGGCAAAAGATATTCGGTTTCGCTTTGCGGCAATAGATTTAAGCATAGATTACCGAGTGCCAAGCCTCGCACAAGCAGAAACTGTTGCCTCGAAAATTTCAAAGAGAACCTTTGAGTCGATTTCTCGTCGTCAGTTCAAGAAATAATGGTTGATTCGCCTTGAAAACGAGTCGCAAATCCGCTTCAGGCAAACAAGATGTCAAGAAACAGAAGCATTCGTCGTACAACGTGTTTCCCTAAAGTCAATTTGCAGTGTTTGTTACTTCTCGTTTTACAGTAAATGCTAAATTGTAATGATGAAGTAAAATTGCAATATGCAACTGAAAAGTAAAATTACAATGATAAATTATTTATTTAATCCATAGCCTCCGCAGTTCTAGGACCATAAAAGGGGTACAAAAGTAAAGCGAAAAGTAAAAAAAAATAAAAAATATTTTAAGTCAAGGGGTTAATGTGTTTTAAGTGGGTCGGGCCGATAGTAGTTCGCCGGTTTATTTTTGTTTATATTTTTGTTTTACCAACCCCACATACCCTCGGATTAGGCTCCAAGGGATCTATATGCAGATTATCACAAACATTCCCTAAGCAAAAAAAAATATAGAAAAAGTATAAAAGGTTCTTTCCCGTGTGGAAATATTCCCAAAGTTTCCTAATCTGAGATTAGGCTCCAGTCTGGACCCAACTGGGCTTCCCATGTTAGAGAAAAAATAAATAAAATAAACAATACTAATAAATTACATTAATGTTAATATAATGTTTTACATGAATTACTAACATATATGGGTGATTCTCCGCGTAGCGTACAAATTGATTTCTGTGATCGTTGAATTTTTTTTTTCAATTTAAATAAAAGTTGGTATTTAATCTTGAAGGT
>WNHD01002742.1:0-17644 GCA_011057455.1 Ganaspis sp. Gsp50 | reverse complement strand
TGGACACCGGGATCGTGATCAGCGACCCCAAAAACCTTAAGGTCAACTGGTCTGAGTAATGTTCCGCCTCAAATTCATTTTGTGGCCCTGTGTAATCGAATAATAATAATTAACAAAGCTTTCCTATGAGGAAGCAAAGACAATCATTAAAAATAATTGAAATGACGGAAACAAACGAAATAAAAATGAAAAACAATAAAAATAGGAACAATTTTATATGAAGTGAAAAGTAATTGAATTAGTTATTATTTTTTTAATTAATTGAAATGTTAGTTTTTCAATAGTTCACGTGAATGGTTTTTTAAAAATAACGTTTCGTTGTATTTGTGCGTATAAAAATGTCTATTTTTGAACTTGAAGTAGACGGTGTGTTATTGACCCTAGGTAAATTGCAGATGTTACACTAACACTATTGACTGATTTTTTAATTGCAATTAAAATGACGAAGTGCGTTACAACTCGGAAGCGGCCATGAGCGCAGTTACAATGTCAATTAGATCAAGCTAAGCCTATCACAAACAGTTCACTACTGTATATTCAGTTCAACTCGAGTGGATACAGAATCACTGACGATCATTTCTGATTTACATTTTATGATCTACTTAGATGCTTCTTCTTCTATTTCTCCAAATTCAATAATTAATATAAATTAATTAAATTCAAAAAATATCTTTCAATATTGAAGCGATATTGAAGCTATGTTAATTGAATCTACACATTGAATATCGCAAATTATATTTTGAAGTTCGTGTTAATTGGAAAAACCTTATTATATGAAAAGAATATACATGAACTATACATTTAAAATAACAAAATGACAAAATAACAAATAAACAAAATAATAAACAAACAAATAAAATAACAAAATAACAAATAAACAAACAAATAAAATAACAAAATAACAAAATAACAAAATAAAAAATAAACAAAATAATAAACAAACAAATAAAATAACCAAATGACAAAATAAAAAATAAACAAAATAATAAACAAACAAATAAAATAACAAAATGACAAAATAACAAATAAACAAAATAATAAACAAACAAATAAAATAACAAAATGACAAAATAACAAATAAACAAAATCATAAACAAACAAATAAAATAACAAAATGACAAAATAACAAATAAACAAAATAATAAACAAACAAAATAATAAACAAACAAATAAAATAACAAAATGATAAAATAACAAATAAACAAACAAAATAACAAAATAACTTAATGACAAAATAACAAATAAACAAAATAATAAATAAACAAATAAAATAACAAAATAGCAAAATAACAAATATTTCACAATCTAAATTGTGGAATATTTGTTATGTTTGCAAACCCTAAGGTTTGCATACAATAACTGCCTCTACGCGTGATCCACTATCCCCTCCTTGAGCTAAATTCCGACTGCGTAAGAAAGTTGCGTGTGAGCACAAGGTCAGTTATTGCACGCGGGCTCATAAAGGTTAATAAAAGTTTATAACAATTCGTTACAATTATTTAATAACTTTTTTTTATTGAAATAGTTCATTAGACTCGAACATTTTTTTAAATACAAAATAGCATTGTATGCACAATATTCTTTTTCAGCTTTTTTTCCTGATACTAACAGCTTTTTTTTGTGATACTAACTCCATGGAGTAGAAATTTTACGAGTTCTAATTCTGGAAGAAATGTGAGACGAAATTATTGTTATTAAAAATATTAACTCACGTTGTCAGCTAAAGTTGTATTTCCTCGAGTCTGAACTCATCTTTGAAGTTGCACTAAAATGATTTTCCTCACGAAACTCAATTGACACACAGAGTCACACTTGAAACCACCTTTAAGATGGGTTTTTTCACCTAAAATTATATTTAAAGCTACACACTTTTTATTTTTTACTTAAAACCATTCACATGAACGTTTTATTTTTAAGTTACGCGTCCGACGAGATTTTTTTCGTCTTGTCCACAGCACTGGCATTTAAAACTTTTTAACCCCCCGGGGCTTATTTTACTCCTTTTATGCAAAACAGTACTTTCCTGAATTCCATAAATTTAAACAGCTTTGTCGTCTTGAGGTGTATAATAATATATTAAAGGATTTTATTCGTAGAGTAATGTGATGTATATAATAATGTGATATTATTATTTAATGCAAAATTGCTATATGATAATATGTAATTTAATTATGTTATATACATTTATAAAAATATATTATGCAACACAGCTATATAATAATGTTGCTATCTTTTTAACCAACTGCTCTATATCGGCACTTATGTAGCTATCTAATGTAATTAGATTAGCTATCTAATGTAATTTATAATTAGCACCAAATTACGAACATTATTTCTCCAACAAGTGGAACGATTTTTGATCTTTTTTTGTTTTTGCTTCCTTATAGAGGAAGCATTGTTTATGTTGACGCGTATGATTTTGCTTTCTTCACTAAAGAGTATTTTCTTAGTTTAGGAATTTTTCGTTTTAGTAGGATTTTTTTTGAAAATTTTTTATCGAAGAATATTTATTGAAGAGTCTTTATCGAAGAGTCTTTATCGAAGAGTCTTTATCGAAGAGTTTTTATCGAAGAGTTTTTATCGAAGAGTTTTTATCGAAGAGTTTTTATCGAAGTTTCTTTATCGAAGAGTTTTTATCGAAGAGTCTTTATCAAAGAGTCTTTAACGAAGAGTCTTTATCGAAGAATGTTTCTTGGAAAAAGTATTTCCTTTCTTGAAGAAAAAGTATTTCCTTTTTGAAGAAAGTGTTTTTTTTCTTGAAGAAAATTAACTTTATTGAAGATTAATTCTTTAATTGAGAAGATTTTCGATCAAGATATAGTAAGTATTTTTCAATGGAAATTATCTTCTTTATTGATAACTAGTTTCTTCACCAGAAACAATTTTTTCACTAAAAACGATTTTCTTTACTGAAAGCGATTTTCTATACTGAAAGCGATTTTCTTACTGAAAGTGATTTTCTTCACTGTATTTAGTTGTCTTCACTGAAAGTGATTTTCTTCATTAAAAGTGATTTTCTGTGTTCTTCACTGAAGCGATTTTCTTCGCTGAAAGCGACTTTTTCACTCAAAGTGGTTTTCTTCACTGAAAGTGACTTTCTTCACTGGAATTGGTTTTCTTCACTGAATGTTACTATCCTTACTGAAAACTATTTTATTTCAAGAGACTAGAAATTACCTTTTGCGCTGAACAAACTTTTAATCTCTTTAAAGAAACTTTTCTTCATGAATATATTCTTTGTTACTGAAGATCGTCCTATTTTCTACACAGGTATTTTTATTTTCTGTAAATTGTTGTATTTTCTACAAATTGTTTTATTTTCTTCACCTTATTTTCATCATCTTATTCTCATCATCTTCTTCTCATCAATTTATTTTCATCAACTTATTTATCAACTTATTTTCATCAACTTATTTTCAATTTTCATCAACTTATTTTCATCAACTTATTTTCATCAACTTATCTTCATCAACTTATTTTCATCAACTTATTTTCATCAACTTATCTTCATCAACTTATTTTCATCAACTTATTTTCATCAACTTATTTTCATCAACTTATTTCCATCATTTTCTTTCAACATTTGTTTTTCAATAACTTATTTTCTTCAAAGACCACCTTTTTTACGCACTCTCATCAATAATGAGAAGCTATTAAATTCCTGCGATTATTTTTTACTACAGATACCTTACTGAAGTCTACTTTCTGAAGATTGCTGCCTCTATTGAAGACTAATTCTTCACCTAGATTTGATTGTTAAGTAATTGTTTCAAATGAAATTTTATGATAGTGAATTGCAGAAATGAGCAACTTTCACGCTCGCAGATGCTCAATGCATATGACACTGTGTCATTTGAATTTACACCGAAGACAGCGGAAATGACGAATTTCCATCGTTTGGAAGCCGAGGTCAAAGTGAGATTAGAACCTGGATCGGTTCTACAGAAATAAGAGATCAAAAGTTCTTGTTAAACTTCCTGAGATTACCTGATGCCAAAGAAACTCTAATCTAAATATAAATCTCGAGCACTATTCTCAATACTCTAGGTGCTTTATCAAATTTCCAATTCAACTGTTTCTCTTGTGTGGTTTATGAAATAGATGCGCTTCAGTTTGGGAAAAATGGTGAGAAACGACTTAAACTACTGCACTAAATGACATCGAAAAAAATCTAAACACTCCGCTTTGAGCGGAGGGATAGTTGGCACTGACAGATCTAACTATTTCATTCACAGTTGCGCCGAGTGGACCATAATATCGTCATATGACACGTGTGTGCATACACTCTTACAAGTAAATTGATATACATATACACACTTATAAGTAATTGTATATATGATATGTGTATGTGTATAATATGAATATATGACATGTGTATGTGTATAATATGAATATATGACATGTGTATGTGTATAATATGAATATATGAATTATGTGTAATATATGAAATATACTTACATGTGTACTTATAGATCAAAAAATATATATAATGATAGTGATTAAGAACGGGAGAAGATAGGGTTGTATAGGTAGTCGTTGCATTAAACTGATGCCAAAATTGTGTCTTGTGACTTTGTCATAACTCACTTGCTTCGGAATTATTAATCTTTGTCACTTGAGGTGTCCGAAAAATCATGCTTTCAAAAATTATTTACCGATTGTTACTTTTTCGAGGGAAAAAGAGAGATTCGAAATCAAATGTTTCTAGTGACAGTGGATCTTTAAGACTACTTCTATTTTCTTGGCACTAATAATCAACTAAATATCATATTTACTATGGACATTTCGTAATACTTTTGTTATAATAACCGAGTTCATATTTTGTCTAGAAGCTCGTTCTCTTAATTCTGTACAATGATTATTTATATTTAAAGGGTAATTTCCGTATTTTAAAAAACAGGTGTAACATTTATGGGAACTTATAACTCGTACAGTATATGTATGATCTTGATAGTAACTTTGCCATACACAAGATTAAAAAGGCTCACTTTTCTAGAATCTACTGGAATCATTTCCTAAAAGCTTGGCTTTCATGGCAAAAGTAACGAAACATAAAAATGTGTTTTGTTACTTTTGTCGCGAAAGCCAAGCTTAAGAATTTTTTTTTCTATAAACAAATAAAATAATTATTTACTGAATTTTTTTTTTAAAAATTAAAAATTAAACAAAAAAAAAACAATCCAAATAGACAAATAAACTATATTGGTTACACTATTTTTTTATTAAAAAATCCTATACATTTTCATTATTGGTATTTGCGAGAAAAATATTAAAAAATATTTGAAAATCAAATATGAAAATATTTGTGTATTTATATTGAAAACATAAAAGTGATTAACTCAAGTGATTTTAAAGAGATTAAAATGTTAGGAAAAGTAACTCAAGAGTTTGGTAAAATTAACCAAACGCTTTGTTAATTTAACTAGAATTATATCTAGTAAAGCTGTACAACTATGTAGTAAAGTCAACCAAAAGTATGGTAAAGTCTGTCTAGTAAATTTTACCAAAAATAAAGTAAAATTAGCAAACTACTTTGTTTTCTACTTGGTTAACTTAATCAGAATTATAGTAAAGGTAACTTAATATTTAGTAAAGTTAACCAAAAGTAAAGTAAATTTAACTAATAGTAAAGTAAATTCAACCAAAAGTAAAGTAAATTTAACCAAAAGTATAGTAAATTTAATCAAAAGTATATTAAATTTAACCAAAAGTATAGTAAATTCAACCAAAATTATAGTCAATTTAACCAAAATTAGAGTAAATTTCACTACAAGAATGGTAAATTTAACTACAAGTATAGTAAATTTAACCATTCTAATTAGTATATTCAACCTCAATATATATAGTAGAGTTAACCAACTGCTTAGTAAAATGAACCAAAAATATACATTAGTTTACCAGCACCTTGGTAAAAACCAAAAGATAGAGTTTACCAACTACTTATATAGTAAATTCAACAACAAAAAGCTAGTAAACTTTTTAATTATTATTCCAAGCACGTACTTGATAACAGTACAAATTACATTTTCGGTGTTTGTATTGTTTTCAAGAAACAATATATTTTAAAAGGGCATTTGGACGCAAATGATTAAATTAAAGATGTTCAACACATTGACATAACCTCAAACTAAACAATAGTATTAAAGATATTAAATATAGAATAAAAACAAAATTAAATTGATTTTAATAAATTTCAAAAGATCCAGTTGTACAATTTTCAAAAGAATTAGTTTCAGCCAAAAATTGTTATAATTAACAATTATTTGTTATAAATAATTATTTAACATTTTGTGTTTTTTCTTTAAACTTAGTGAAGAATTGCAATTTTTCTACAATTTTTATAAGCTGTAGTTTATTTTTCTCTTTGAAAAATTTTCTACAATTCCTTGAAATTTTGAAAATAATTTTGTATTCAAAAGTTATTTAAGAAATAAAATTTGTACTTAATGTTTATAAATTTAAAAAAATTCCTTTTTTTATATTAATAATGCAGAGTCACAAAATGCTTCTTATTTTTATTGTTTATTGTTTTTAAACAAAATATTATTTAACAAAATCAAACTAAAAACTCTAGAGAATCTTTCAAAGAGTAAAATAAACTAATGCTTATTAAAATAGGATAAAAATTGCCATTGTTCACTAAAAGAGCGTTCACAAATGACGTCACGCTCTTTTTCCATATTTTTAACTCCTCCCCCCCCCCCTCCCCTTTGTCACGCTTTGTCACGTTGGACTGAACACCTACCCCTAAAGGACGTCATATTTCTTGACCCCCCCCCCCATAATTTTTAAAATAATTTTTTTAGCAGCAGTAAATAAATAAAATTTAACAGTTACAATTTTTGTTCACATAACGTTTTTATTTTTATAACTTAACAGCAATCAATTTTTACATGTCAATGATTTTTTAATTTAAAAGTATATTATTTATCATTATATTTCTATTCTTTATTTAAAACTACTGTTTAGTTTGAGGTTATGTCTCGGGGATGAATCTCCTTAAGTTTGCTTTCTTGCAATAAGTGGATAATTATCCAAGTAAATTGAGTAAAAAAAGATTAAGTTTTTAGTAAATTTTACTAATTTAGATTTCGAGTTATGCATTAGTTCGAAAAACTATTAATAATTATTTAAACAAAAATTGTAATATTAATTAATAAAAGAAAATTATTATATTCAAAACGTTTATTTTATAATCAACAGAAAACGCCAGAAGAATGACTTCTCTTTGACCTCACGAGTAAGACAGGTTGCAGGAAACAGGCGCAATTTGGAAATTAGTTTATTAAACGTTTAGTAATAGATTACAATTTATGAACGATTTGCTATAAGACTACAAAGTTATTAAATTAAATTAAAATTGTTAAACTGCTGAATTAAATTAAATTATTAAAATTTTAAATTTAATTAAATATAAACTGTTTGTAGGGTGCTTTAGATAAAGATTGTAATTAATTATCGTTGCTACCATACGGAAACACTTTTATCGGAAAACTTAAAATCGCACGCATTTTTTATAAGATAATGATAAAAGAACAGTGGAATGCACGGACAAATTTCTCGCGATAAAATTAAGTGGAGTCATTAAAGATTTGATGTTAATTCCATGATAAATATTTCGTATTGTCTGCTGACGCAAATGCTTATACAAAGTTGGAATTTAGATTATAAAAGGAAATAAAAGAAATACAGGAATTTTATTTGATTCAAGGTTGTTTCATGAGCGTCATTTATTTTAAAAGATGAAAATTGTTGCAATTATGCTAATAAAAATTTCTATCAAAACAATCCATATTGTTAGATGATAAGGTTTAGAATTTTTAGACCTTATTTGATAATCTCCAGGTAGACATTCGATCATTCTATTTTCAATTTTTATGTTCAAAGAGTTCAATTAACTCAATTAATTGATATATTCTTGTTTAGATGCTTTGAGGATACAAGATTAATTTTTGATTTGAGAAAATGAAAAAAATGGATATTTTTAAAAAAATTGAAATTTTTAAATTAATAACAATTTCTTTTATTTAATAGAACCAGGAACTTTGATTCTTTCAATAAATAAATGAATAATTTTGATAATTTCTAGTATATAATAATTTATTTTTATAAATAATAAATAATTAGTCAAAAATATATATTTTGGAAAACAAAAATTTTCGACTAATTTAATAATCAACGACCAGTGGGACTTTAAAATATATTTTAAATATTAATTTTTAAAAGAGATACAAATTTTCTAATGATGAAAATTGAGGTCCGATTATATTGTCGTAAAATTAAATAAAATTTGTTAAAATAAAAGTAATTCACTTTTTCTGTATTCGTTACTGCTATTTTCTAGTTTGATAGTCTAATTAAAATATGTACTTTAATTTCGTTTTTTTTATTTCTAATTTTAAAAACAGAAAGGTAAGTGGATTCAATCGAGTTCTTTGCACATATTTATGACGTGCATATGCTTTCTGATTTCAGGTCCATTGACCAGAAAATTAAATTTTTCGTTATTAGAATGTTCTTTTATTAAGGTAAAATCGATTTCCATTTAATTCAATTTTAAAAACTATTCAATTTTTTACTATTTTTATCAGACATCTCTTGAGTGCATTTTTTAATATTTCAAATTAAACCATATTCATTCGAAAATACTTTAAATTGCAATGTTTTCAATTTTATGTATTTTACTTATTGAATTATTGAGTAAACCTACCTGAAAATGTGATATTTTAAAATATGTATTATTTCAGTATTTCAGTAGTATCACTTTAGTTTTTCAAATTAAATGAAATTAATTTATCCGTGAATAAATTTATTATTTATAATTTTATTATTATTTATTTACTTATTGTAAATATTTGTAAATATGTAATCCAAAATAATCAATAAATAATAATAAAAAATAAATAAAAGCAATTTTTGAAAAATGATACAATAATTGTGAATGTGAAAATAAATAATTATCGGAACAAAAGTTTGTTACTTACCAACACTCATCTTCAGATTTGAAAAATCTTTTCAACATTTTAAGGAAACTCTTCATTTCTGTTGGGGTCTCGTTCGTTCTTTCTTCCTTCTTCTTTTAATTGAATCATGCACACGTGTGCGTAAATATGAAAAAAAAATTTAAAATAAATGTAAAAATCGCTTTCAATAACCATTGAAAATATTCAGAGGTATAACAGCAGTTTAAATAATGATGGAAAATAGAACAAGAAAATGAATAAAAGCAGAAAGACGCGTTGAAGAGGTACTTCCGCAAATAGAGATACAGACTTCTTCAATGACTTTCGTATTCTGACGTTAAAGTCGTTTTATTCCTGCTATTAATAATATTATCTTTCTGGAACTGACACTTCTGGAATCGAAGACATAATCTCATTTTCATATCAAATAAACAAAGTTAATTGTTTATCATTTATCTAAATCTTCACTCAGATTTATTTTATTAAAAAAGTCTTCCACTTTGAGAAAGATATACATATAAGGAAAAGCAAATTCGTTTAGTTTTAAAATAAAATTCGGAAAGTAATTGTTTCGAAATTAATTTCGAAATTCATGAGATTGTTATCAAACAAGGAAGTGAATATTAGAAGATTAGATTTTCTTTATTGGAATAGAAAAGAAGATACTATTGTGAATAATTTAGAATAGTATATCCATTCATAGTAATGTTGCAATTAATTGAATATTATTAAATTGAATATTATTAAATTGAATATTATTAAATTGAATATTATTGAATTGAATATTACTGAACCCAATAACATCGAATTCAATACTATTGCATTGAGTATTGTTTTATTTATTTATTTTATTCATCACTCTTTTATCCATCATGATAAAACGAATCATAATAACAAGTAAGCAGTTGTTCTTTCGCTGCTTGAGAAATACAAATTTCTTCTTGAAACACAATGTATAATAATTTCTCGACCAGTCAGAATGAAAGCACAATTCAATTTAACTCCACATTGCAAGCTAGTAGTTTCATATATCTTTTCTGGCCACTACATCACTGCTGTCCGAAAATTCATTTATGTCAGTCATGTTGAGAGTCTCGTGTGTCTCCAAAAATTATTAGCTTTTCAAAAATATGATAAATTAAATAGCAGGTAAATAATGATGATCAAAAAACATTCGTTGTTTCGTGATAATATTAAAATTAGCGATTTTAAATCCACATACGTGCACATATAGCTAAAACCTGTGAAAAATGATTTGAAATGTAAATATGAAAAATTTCACATTTCGTAACTCTGCAGTTTCATCACGATGTATGTATAACAAAAACATGAGTTGCCACCTGAAATAGAGAAAAAATCTAAAGGGAATGGAAAGCGGAAATGAAAGGAGGAAGCCATGAGAAAAACAGGATTTTTCATTTACACCGAAAGGAGCTTCATTTTGAAGAATCTACAATTTTAATAAGTCTTTGTACGAGACCTGCGAAAATGTGTTTCATTTTGGCAGCTGAAAATGAAAATCATACATATTATAATCGGAATGCACGATAATTCCATATGTTTAGTGTTTTTTCTTCTTCAGAAAATTAAAGAAAGAAATTATTAGTTTAGTGTTTTTTTTTTACAACAAACAAGATTTTTTTTGTTTGCTTGTGGAGTTACAAATAATGTTTCTTAAAATGTTTTCAAAATATTCTTTCTTTTGATGACCTTCAAGCCAAAAAATTTATAGCAAAAAATTGAAAATATATTTTTTAAAAAATAATCTTTCTTAATATGGTGGTTAAAAATCCAATCATTGAAAATATAGTGATTCAAATAGTAGAGTTTCTCAAAATATAGTGATTCAAAATAGAGTTTCTGAAAATGTTATTCAAAAAAGTGTTTCTCAAAATACAGTGATTCAAAAAAGTGCTTTTCAAAATATAGTCGTTTAAAAAAGTGTTTCTCAAAATATATTCATTTAAAAAAATGTTTCTCAAAATATATTCATTCAAAAAAATGTTTCTCGAAATATAGTCATTCAAAAAAATGTTTCTCGAAATGCAGTCATTCAAAAGAATATTTCTCGAAATATAGTCATTCAAAACATAGTCACTTAAAACATAGCCTTACAAATAATAGTTGCAAAAAATACAAGTAGTTACTAAAAATATAGTCATACAAAATATATATATTAAGTTTCAATCAAATTATGAATTTATCAAGCCACATGCTTCAAGATGGGTATTAATTTTAAAAGAAAGAATTTATCGAGCCATTCAAAGTATAGTTATTAAAATATATTTATTAAGAATACAGCCATTCAAAATATAGTTTCTAAAATACAGTCCATCAAAATATATTTATTAAAAATATATCCAATATATGGATTGGATTAAGTTTCACCTAAAAAATACTGGAAAAATTTGAATAGTTAAAATATATATTTTTTAAAATACAAAAACACAATTATCGAAAAAATACTCGTTTAAAATACAATGAGTAAAAGAAACTATTGTCATAAAAAGAATACTGGTTTTGCATTTGACAATAACATGTGGACAGAAGTAAACACAAACTTTGAATGTTTCATGTAAGAGACTCGAAATTGTAATTGACACAAATCTACTTTACGGTTCTGTGATTTCTGACTACGAGTTTGACTCAGTACAGTCGTACGATCGAAACTACGTGTCAGAGGCGCACCCACATGACCGGAAGTCGACTCACAACAATCGAAATCGGAAGTGATTCCGGCACAGTGGTCGGGAAGCGTATATCCATTGTTAGAAAATATCCAGGAATGGTTGGAAAACTATTGTCCATCTTGTATTTTACACTTTAGCAATTACTCAATGTCAGTAATTTTTACGCTCTTTGCTTGGAAAAACTGCGCTACGTTTGCTTCATGAAATAAACCTGATTCAGTTCCTGTCGTGTTTCTGTCAACAAGAGCTCTCAACTCTCTTCAAAACGTTTACGATGGGTTAATAAAGCGAATTAAACAACAAACTCTTTTTAAAGTGAAAAGTATACATTTTCTAAAAAGAAAAGTATATGGTTTTTAAAGTAAAATGTGTACAATTTTGTTGTTGTAATGAAATGTATACATTTAAATGAAATGTATACATTTTTTAAATAGAAATGTATGCATTTTTTTAAGTGAAATTTGTACGTTTTTAAAGTGAAATGTATAAATTTTTAAAGTGAAATGTATACATTTTTAAAATGAAATGTATAAATTTTTAAAGTGAATTATACATATTTTTAAAGTGGAATGTATACATTTTTAAAAATCAAAAGTATATACTTTTTGAAGTGAAAAGCATATATTTTTTATACTAAACTGTGTGTATTTTTTGAATTGCAAAGTATGTCTTCAAGTGAAAAATAGATACTTTTTCAATTGAGTTTTTTTTTAATTGAGACATTGAGAAAAGTTTTAAGAGTAGAATTTTGTAGTAAGAAATATTAATTATTTTTTTAACGAATATTTAAAAAACTACGTCGTAGTTGTTTGTATCAATGTTATTCAGAAAGTGAAATATTTTCCGTGAGTGAAAAGTAAATACGTAATAAAAGGAAAGTTAAAAAGAGTAGTTTTCATCTACATGGTATCACGTATTCATAAATTGAGTAAGTTAATCTTCATACAAGTTTTTAAACAATTTTTTTAACGCACGTTTAAGCACTTTCGTTAGATAAAGGTAATCAATTAATTTATACAAAGATACAAAGATACAAAGATGCAAAGATAGAAAGATAGAAAGATATAAAGATACAGAGATACAAAGATGCAAAGATAGAAAGATAGAAAGATACAGAGATACAAAGATGCAAAGATACAAAGATACAACGATACAGATACAAAGATGCAAAGATACAAAAATACAAAGATACAAAGGTACAAAGACAAAAAGATAACAAAGATAACAAAGATACAAAGAAAGAAAGGAAACTAAAAAAAATATAAAAGAAAATAAACATAAAAAAGAAAATAAAAAGTAGACAAAAAAGAAAAGGAAAACAAGAAAAATAAGAAACATTGAAAATTACCGAAGAAAAGTTTGACTTCTGTCTTTTTTCTAAAGACGTAAAGAACAAATTAATATTTACTGAAGTTAAGAACTAACGAGAAACTAATTTTCAAGAAAGATTGTTTTCAGTTATAATAATAAGAATTTTATGGAAGACCTGTTGAATATAAATAATCGTTTTTTGGCTGATAGGTAATTTTTTCGTGTCATGTTGCCAACGAGCAGTCTGAAATGAAACCATTTTTCAGACAAGCTTGACCATTCTTCTGTGAAAACTCTTCTTGGTTTTCATCGTTATGTGGCTTTTCTCCGGAGAAAGTGTTAAAAGGAATCGGGTAAAAGCAGTCGTTTTACACCCCAGTGACAGAGACATATGTTAGAGAATCTTGCTAGTGTGTATGCAATGCACATTCCTCGAAAATTCCTCACTAGATTCACTGAAATTTCAAGCTTTTTGTGGTTTCACTTTCCCTAAATTCATTGTGATTCGAAGTAATTTCTCAAAAGTAGTTGTAAACTAAAAATAAAGCTGTAAAGTTTAACTTTAAAAATCAGAGTCAGCTAAAAATCGCATTGTATTACTTTAGGTATTCTGATAATGGAAATTTCAAACTGTTTTTTAACAGTTCAAGCTAAGTGAACTTTTCAAATATCAAATATTATTGAAAGACGAGAGTATTGGTGAAATAAAATTAATAAATGTGAGCATAAATTTGAATGTAAAAGTGAATTTAAATGGGAATATAAATATGGATATGAATACGGATATAAATATGGATATAAATATGGATGTGAATACGGATATAAATATGGATATAAATACGGATAAAAATACGGATATTACGGATATAAATTTGGATATTTTAGATCTCCAGAAAATTGAATTTAATTTCGTTTCAATATATTATAAGTTAAATCTTTATTCGGAATAGAATGCATATTAATACTTTGAATTTAATTTGTTTTAATTTGATCCAAATAGAGGACAAATTAAGTTTAAATTAGATTTTAGTAGTATGGTGATTTCACATCGCAACTAATGTCAAATTAAGTATAGATATTAATTAAAATGTAATTCATACGATATTGAAGTTGTATTAGATTTCATTAAATCTTAATATGGTAAATTCATATTTAATAATAATTGCATATTAACTTTTAATTGGAATCAAATTTGGAACAAATTGGGATCAAATTTCGAAAATATTTGGAGCAAATTAATTTTGTTCTCCTGGGTAGGCGTACGGAATAAATATACATGGCTATAAATATGAAAAAAATGAACAAGTGGAATGTAAGTGAACAACAAGCGTAAATAAATAATACAATATAAATAATACAAGATAAATAATACAAGATAAATAATACAAGATAAATAATACAAGATAAATAATACAAGATAAATAATAAATAGATAAATGAGATGAATAAACTCAAAAATGAATAAATTATATGTAATTAATAAACTACATACAGAAATTTTTAAATATTCGCTAAGGGTGAAAAAATAATCCTTTATGATGGAGGAAAGTGATTGGAATTAGTATGGAAATCAATTCATCGAAGACGATGAGGTTGGCTAAATTTTGCAAGTTCGGTCATGTGGAAATATTCAATCAATTAGTCGCGTTAGATTTGATTGCTGCGAGTATGGCATCGAGCCAACTGATATGTTGCAAACCACAATAATAACCAACTCCATAACGAGAATTCGTAGCTCTACTTTTCCAATACAAAAGCATGCAAGTGCAAAGGAGTTATATCTGCTGCTCCTATCATTTCCAATCAATGAAATTAACAAATTATTTTCTTTTTCATACGCACTTTGAAAACTGTAATGGAAACGAAAATATGTAAAAAGAATATTTACACACAAAAACAAGAAAGATTTCAGCAGTAGAGAAAGCAAAGTCAGTCGAATTTTAGCCCAGTAAAAAAAGAAGGCACAGTCAGCCTTATTTTAGCCCAGTAAAAAAAGCAAACATAGTCAGCCTAATTTTAAAATAGTAGAAAAAGCAAGCAAAGTCAGCCTGACTTTAAAACAGTAGAAAAAGCAAGCAAAGTCAGCCTGATTTTAAAACAGTAGAAAAAGCAAGCAAAGTCAGCCTGATTTTAAAACAGTAGAAAGAGCAAACATAATCAGCCTGATTTTAAAACAGTAGAAAAAGCAAGCATAGTCAGACGAGTAATAAAAATCGAGTAGTAAAGTAATAGTAATAAAGTAAGTTTTAAAAGAAGCAGTAGAGAAAGAAAGTATAGTCAGACGGCGAATGTAGTGAGAATTTTCAAATCAGACAGTGAAAAAAGCAAGCAGAGTCAGCCCGACATTATAAGATATATTTTCCAGTGGAAAATTTAGCACAATCAGACGTAAGAAGGATTTCAAAATTAACAGTAGAAAAAGCAGGCATAGTCAGACGATAAATGCAATAAGAGAGTTCGCAGAAAACAGTAGAAAAAGTTTTTATGGTCAGACGATCAATGTAATAAGAGAGATTTCGAAACATACAGTGGATAAAGCAATTAAAGTCAGACGACTAATATGTTAGTCTTACTATATTAGCTTTTTCTACTGCTTGGAATTTTTCTCACTTTGTCTGACTATGCTTGCTTTTTCTACTGTCTGGTTTCAAATCTGACTCACTTCGTCGGTCTGATAATGTTGTATTTTTCCACTGTTTGATAAAAATCCACTTTATTATGTCAGTCTATGTTTGCTTTTTCTACTGTCTAGTTTTAGATCTCTCTCAATTCGGCGGTCTGACTATGTTTGTTATTTCTACTGTTTCATAAAAAATCCCCATTACAGTGTTGGTCTGACTATGCTAGTTTTTGCTACTGTTCCATAAAAAATCCCGATTACAGTGTTGGTCTGACTATGATAGTTTTCTCCACTGTTTATTAAAAAATCCTTTAAGGTGTCTTTGCCTGACTATGTTTGCTTTTTCTACTAATTTTACATTTTTCTTATTATGTTGGTCTGACTATGATTGCATTTTCTACTCTCTGGTATCAAGTCACAGAAAAAAGTCTGTAAATCAAAAACAAAAATGTTTTCTCAATTTTACTAGTATTTATAACTTTTACATGTATTCTATTCTAAACTATTTATCGAATCTCACTGAAATATACACATATTAGAATTTCGCTTGGAATTCGTTAATTAATTGATGTTTAATACTAATTTTTGAATCGATTGAGTAATATAATGTTCTTTAAAAGAAAGTAGCAATCTAATTTGTTTATAAAAATACGGTAATACAATTTTTTTTATCCAAATAGAGAAATACAATTTTTTACAAGTTTTCTAAATGTAAAAATACATATTTCTATACATTGCTTATTTACATTTTAATAACGAGTCACACTCGACATTTTGAATAGAGAATCATTCTATATCTTTAATTCTATTTCAATTTATATTTGATTAATATTTCACAAGTGTGTTTGATTTACGAATATGAATGCACACGTGGTTCGTTTTGTGTATGGATTTACCTGTTTGCGAATTCCAAGCACGTATAGCAATCTCAAGCGAAAACTGGATGCATAATGTGCACACAAAAAATTGCGAATATAGTTTAACATGCACATTTTGGTATATAAACGATAATTAACATTGAATATTCATAATTTACCATTTTTAAAATTATGCATTAATTTCAGATGAATATTATTTTGTTTACATAAATCAGGCTTGACATAAATCGAGCTTAATTTTATCCTAGAAATATTTGTAAAAGGAAATAAAGAATCTTGTTTGCAATTATTTAATACAAGTTGTCAAGTAAAATTAACAGAAATTTAATAATTTAAGTTGTAGGTTTAGATCCGTTGAACATTATTTGAATTCAAAGATGCATATACACAGTTCAAGTGATGGCTCTTTGATCTTCAACCCTTGCACATTTCAGTGTTGCAATTAAGGTTGTAGTTGAGGAAGTTATGAAACACGGACAATATTATATCTGTAACACTATAAATCAAAGACTGAATATTCTCGCTGTATAAGTATAGATACTAATAAAAGACAAAGTTTCAATTCACTCGATAGCACAATCTCCAGGCACGAGCTTAAAATTTACAGCTTATTAGAGCATAACGAAATCTAACCCAATGTTTATTTTTAAACTTAAAGTGAAATTCAATACCCAAATTTGTTATTCATGGTTCATATTCAATATTCTTTTATTACTTTGTTTTTTTATTTAATTTTATTGCTTCCGTTCTTTGTGTTCTTTGTATATATTATTATTACAGTTCTTATTATTGTAGTTATTATAATTGTAGTTATTATTAATATTGTAGTTCTAATTATTCCTACTCATTTTCATTTTGCTTCCTCATAGGGAAGCATTGTTTTCGGTCCGATTATCGATTTTCTAAAAATAGTCTAAATCAACTCAATTTCATCCAAAAAAGCATAAATACGAAGTTTTAGGACAATGTCCAGATGTATGTGTGTGTGTGTGTGGTCGTTTTTTGTGGACTCTCTTTCTTGAGAACGGTTTCACCGATTTTAATCAAATTTGACACAGTTATTACACTAATAAAAATCAAGAAAAAAAAATCAATTTTTTAACATTACTCTTAAAATTTTTAAGGTAATAATTAAACGAATAATTAAAAAAAAAAAAAAAAAAAAAAAAAAAAAAAAAAAAA
>WNHD01002741.1:0-14226 GCA_011057455.1 Ganaspis sp. Gsp50 | reverse complement strand
TTCAATAAATTTCTCATTAATAGGAGATCAAATAGATATTACCGATTAAAACCAATTCCGATTCACAACAATTAAAAACGACAATCGTGAATGCGCATTATTAAAATTTCCGATTCACAAAGAAATTCATCGATAGGTTTTTTGTTCCTGGGTATGGTCTAAAAATGTAATAATTTAAAAAATAAAATGTTTCTGGAATTACAGCTTTCACTATAAACATAAGAATATTTGAGAATCAAATGTAAATTAATGTTTATATTATATTACACTTGTCCCGTAAATAATAATAAAATAAAAAAAAAATAAAATAAAATAATATAAAAAATGCATGCACTAAAAAACGTAAATTAATTAAATAATTAAAATTTAAAAAAACAGTTAAGAAATATTGTAAACATTTTTGAAGTTTTCTTTTATCGATGCTGAAAATTTGTTGAAAGTTACTTTTTCATTAAAAATAAAAATTGGTTATCTTCACATAAAACAAACCCAATATTAATAACCCAAACACAAATGAATTAATGTACAAGGATGGACTTAATGTCTAGCGATTGTGATATGTACTTTTAGCAACAAAGCGACGTGTGTGCGTGAACTTTGAAACCGTGAAAATGACCTCAAAAAAGTAGAAGTATTGACAATCATTTTCATATTTTGCATTATTTTTTTTGCAGTTTGCATTAAGAATACATTTAAAAAGAAAATTTCAAATTTACTCGTTTTTTTATTTAATTGTTTTTAACTTAAAATTTAATTTTTATTCAACTAAATTTTACATTTTTAATTAAGCTTGATCCATAATTTACGCCACACTGTTCGGAGGGGGGAGGGTGTTCAACAAAGTGATGCGATATCCTGTTTTAATTTAAGTGTGACAAAAGGGAGTAAAAATGTTGTCTTAAATAATGTGATGTAATTTATGGACGAAGTCATATAACAGAATTTCCAAAAGTTATAAGTATTTTACTACAAATAAAGAGAAAAGTAAATTTTCTTTAAAACGGCAATCACTATACAAATGTTATAAAACCATTTTTAAAATGATTGTGCTTATTGCGTGAATACGGTACTTTGTCGAAGATGTTTTAATACAAACTGTTTGTACGTCTTAAATACAATACGATTACTTTTTTATTTTATGCGATTTTTAAAGTACAATCCTATCATTGGATGTAACCTCATGCAGAAATAATCAAATAAGGGCTGTTTGATCCATAACCTAAAATTAGTGTTTATTATCTGCATTTTACTTTATTCTCGAAAGGAATTAATTAAGCGCTTTGAATTAATTATAAAAAAAAATAATTATAATTATGAATTTATCACTCGGTATTTTCTTATAGTTCAAATAAAAGAAGTTAATAAAACGAGTAGACAATTATTTTCTCAAACATCTGATTTTGACGATTTTTTAATTTGTGTACAGTCGTGTTCCATTGTAGTAACATTTCCATTGTAAGAACGGATTTTGTTCTATTATAGTAATGTAAATATCACACCAGATTTTGAGTGATTTCGATTATTAGATTTCTTATGTTATAATTTTTGCATCTTACAGAGGTGCTGCGAAATATATTGTCAGTTTTTAACTTCAACTTAACAAAATAATTCGTAAATATTCTTTGGTTGTATATTATTATTAAACATAACCTAAAAATGCAAACGTTACTATAAAGGTCACTTCCGGTCCCAACTTCGTTACTACAATGGAACACGACTGTAATAAGTTCTGTATATAAGTAATAATAATAATAGTGGAATCAAAATTAAGGTTATTTTACTTAAGAATTTTTCATAGAATACGATTCGAAAACACATTGTTTATTAATAATATTAATGCAGTTATTTTTCGTTTTAAAAGTGTTTAAAAAAATTATTATTATTATTAAGTGTTTAAAAAATAAATAAATATATTTTAAGTGTTCATTATTTTCTTCGGTGTTTATTATTTAAACTTAAAAAAGAAATAATAAATACATACAGAACTTAATAAAAGGCAAAAAATATATATTAAAGGAAAAGATACATAAAACAACAAATTATATAAACACAATTTATTAATAACAAAATTATTACTTATATGCATTAATAAAACTTTGTGAAAAAAGAATTAAAAAATACATAAAAAAAAACAAAAAATATTTAATTAAGAACACAGTAAAATTATTTACCTATATTTTAAACAAGAATAAAAATATTTGTTTATTTGAGGAGTAAGAAAATAAAAGCTGACAAATCCATTTTTTAAAGATTTGAGATAATCATAGATTTTATATATATTTATAACCTTACAAATTGATCTATCACTGTTAAATTAAGAAAAAAAAGTTTGCTCACAAACATGAAGTAAAACTTCATAAAGAATTTCTAATTTAAAAACATTTTGACTTAACCATACTGATTTATGATTTTAATCATTTGAAATAGAAAAAAATAATCAAAACCTTTAAATTTCCTTTGTAGAATTAAAAGTTTAATAAGCAAGAACACTTCCTAAGCTAAAAAGCACAATCGTATTTAAATAATTAGGTACTATTTTTTACTTTAATACAAACTTCAATGGTTATGTGTCAAACAGCATTTATTCAATTATCTCGAAATATCAAAAAGTGGATTTATCCACTTTTGTTCACTTACTCCTCATTTTCAGTGCAATTCAAATTTTTCCAGATTTAGTCAACATTATGAAGAAAAAAGATTGTCAAACAGCCCTAAATTAGATGAATTTCCTCAATAATTTGCATATTTACAGAATGATGGCATTTCCCTCTGCATTATGAATAATTAAAGCGACTTTTTCTGGCGCCACGTGTGGGTCTACCAAATGAAAAAATCTGTCGAAATATTAACAAACCTGACAGCCAATTAGTCAAGGCGATAAAACAATTATTAATGAACAATATTATTTACATACGTTACTCTGATTAATCTCTTTATTTATCACCTGTTTGCCAAGCTTTGTCATGGTTTAATTGCTCTTAACACAAAAAACACCTTTAATTCCAGCTCACTTACCTGCCTCCAAAAATGATGTTAATATTGGTGCGAATGTGCGTTTTCTTGCAAGCCCCTGATTTTCTAATTATAAGATGTGCTTTCCTCAATTTTGGATCGAATCCAGACAAAACTGCCTTCCTTTTTTTTCTCTTTTCCAATTATAATAATTTTCCTTACAATTAATACTGGCCTAATTTCAATTAAATATAAAAAAAGTTTTTTAGAATAATAAAATTTTATTTTACATCTTCATAGGTTACCTTTATCTCTCTTTTTAATTATAGTAGTAAATTTTAAATAAATTACGCTAAATTTAAATAGTCGAACATAAATGATAGTAAACTTTTATAATTAAAAAATGTGAAAAGTAGAATCTAAAATAAAGTAACACTAGAGAAAATTAAATTACAAAGAAAATTAAGAAAGAAAAAAAAGGAAAAAGAAAAAAAGGAAATTAAAAAATATAATGAAAAGAGATAATTGCAAGAGAAAATTGCAAATTAAAAGATAATTACAATGAAAATTACAAAGAAAATTACAAAAGGGTAACAAAAAGGCAAAGAGAATTACATTTCGCAAAAAACTTTTGTTAGTGAAAATTAAAAAAATGGGCGTGTTTACACCACTCTGGCTGAAGACGAACAAGGAACGATATAAACTGCTTAAAATACACTTTTTTTTACTTTCGCGCAAGCGCAGAAGCTTCTCGTAAATGCTACCAACTTAGAAGAGTTGAAAAGAACACGAGTGTGTTGATTTGGGACAAAAGAATGAACATTTAAGTTGGCAACACTGTATAAAGAAAAACCATCTGCGCAGGCGCTAACATAAATAAGCGTATTTTTGTCATTTACACCGATGATTATTTATTTTATTTTTTTAAGCTAAATAAAATAACGTTTAATGGAAAATAATAAAAATTAAATTTTAATCCAAGCTAAAATTTCCAATTATACGAAACCAAAAATTAAATTTTGATTTTCTTGCGGTGTTGTCTGGCAGAAAAAAAAATTGTACGCATTTAGAGAATCGATATGGTATTAAAATTTTCCTCCTTGAAAATCAGGATCCTGATGCCTCTGCATTCGATGAAAACGTGTGCATTATACTTTCAAACCATTGGGAATATTCTCCCTTGAATACCAATTCGCTTTTCAGAAGGTGGGTGCAAAAGCAGAAAATTTTATTACTGGCGAGATAGAATCTTAATCTTAAGTAGCATGCTTCTGTACATATAAACATGAAATGAAGCGAAGTTATGAGCTCTTGTGATGAATTCTACTGAAATTTGTATAAAGCAAAAAGCAACAGAAGTTGTTAGTTTCAGCCAAAACCAAAATACAGTTTTATCAAGAAAAATGATTCTAGCTACTTTACCAACAGAAACTAGTTTAAAGCGGTTTTCAGCCTCGTGAACGCTCAAGTCATATTTTCATCTTGAATTGAAAGATTATTAAATTGCTTGAGGGCAAGATGGAAAAATGCCTTTTTTCTTCTTTAGTCGAGAAAATTCAATTTCGAAAGAATTGTTTAAGAATTCAATTTTTATGTTTGGTTTGCTTGGTAATTGTTTCATTGTTTGGATTGGAATTTATTTATTTATTTGTATTTTATTTTAGCAAGAAAACGAGCTACAAAAATATTAATAGAAATTTATTTATTTATTTATTTACATATAAATGGGCATAAAGCCCTTTAGTAATTAAAAGATTTTTCAAGTTTCTTTGTCAAAGCAAATTTTTTGTTTTTTTACAACCGAATGGCGCATTTTGTAGTTGCTGATTTCTAATCATTTATTAGTGCACAATTTATTTGTGTAGAAAGAAATTAGAAATATTTTATTATTTTCTATTGACAAGTAATAACTGCTTCTATTTTACGGTTTCTGTTTCTATTTTAGTTGCAGAAAATTTTTGTCTGTTATAAAAAGAAATAACTTATTTTTTATACGAATAAACATACTGTATTATTTTTTCTACGAACAAAAAGAATGATATTTAGTATAGGAAAAAAAATAAAAACTAGGGTTTTGTCTACGATAAGATTAACAATAAAAAATATTTTTCTATTGAAAAAAAAACAGAAACAATAAACAACTATTCCTTTTTCAAAGAAAAATAAAGGAATATTTCTTTCTTTGTAGATGCAATTATTTTTTTCGAAGAGAAATTTAACAACTATTGTTATTCTAGTCAGTAAAAGAAAATTTTAATAAAAATTGTATTTTTTTATTTTTCTCTCTACAAAAAAATAAATAAATAGAAACTATATTTTTTGTTTCTTTGGAAAATAAATAACTATAGCTTTTCTACAACTCTTTTAAACATGGAAAACCTGGCATTCTCATAGAATTTCCATATTCCTCATGGAATCATGGAAATCTCATGAAATTTTCTTACTACATGATGTTTATTAGGTTTTACCAAAATTAATAATATACTATTTTTACAGGCAAATATTTCAAAATATTCAAAAATACTCGAAATCTTTTAAAAATATTTAAAAATACTTAAAACTGCATAAAAATACTTCAAAATAATTCAAAATACTTCAAAATGTTTAAGAATACTCAAAATTTCTTAAAAATATTTAAAAATGTTTAAGAATACTCAAAATTTATTTAAAATATTTTAAAATACTTAAAACTTCATTAAAATACTTTAAAATATTTAAAAATACTCAAAACTTCTTTAAAATATTTACAAATACTTAAAACTACTTTAAAATACTTGAAAATATTTAGAAATACTTACAACTAATTTAAAATACTTCAAAATGTTTAAAAATACTCAAAACTTCTTGAAAATGTTCAAAAATATTTAAAACTTCATTAAAATTCTTTAAAATATTTTTAAATATTCAAAAATTTTCAACACTTCTTTAAAATACTTTAAAATATTTAAAAATACTCAAAACTTCTTTAAAATTTTTAAAAATACTTAAAACTACTTTGAAATACTTCAAAATGTTTAAAAATACTTCAAAAAATGCACTTCAAAATATTTAAAAATACTTTGAAATTACTTTCATATATTTCCAAAGATTTCCCAATACTTCAAAATAGTTCAAAATATTTAAAAATACTCAAAAATTTCTTCAAAATATTTTTAAAAACTTTAAACTTTATTAAAATATTTCAAAATACTTAAAACTGCTTTAAAATACTTCAAAATAATAAAAAATACCCAAAACGTCTTTAAAATATTTAAAATTACCTCAAAATGTTTAAAAATACTTAAAAATTTTAAAAACACTTAAAAACACTTAAAAAGTTTTTAAAATTAAAAATATTGACCTTGAGTAATTTAAATTCTGTAGAAAATTATTATTGCAATAGGCCTAAAAGTATTGAAAAACTTAAATTATTACAAAAGTACATAATTGTAATTCTTACAAAATATTGAAAAATTCAGTTTTTAACATTATTAAAAATATCAATGAGATTTTTCTATTTTTCTTTTGAAAATTATGTAAAACTCATGGAATTTTTTGAAAAAAAAAATGTGTAGAAACTCTAAACTACATTTCATGTTCTGTAAAAAGTATTTTTGTTTTTTTTGAAGTTTAAATTAACAAATATTAATGTTTTTTTGTAAAAAAAGAAAATCTACTTTTTTTTACTGCAAAAAGAATCAACACTTATGTCCTTTTCTTTGATAATAACTATTTTTTTGTAATGGAAAAAACTAATAAATATTTCCTTTTCTCGTAGAATAAAATCTACATTCTACAAGTATGTTTCTTTCTAGAAAAAGTGACAAACTTTTTTTAAAGAAGAAATTAACAACTACTTACTTTTTTCCATAAAACAAATTAAAGACTACTATTTTCTCCTGCAAAAACAATCAATAACTACTTATTTTTTTCTACAAACAAAAAACATCTTTCTGCACAAAAATAAAGTCTAAAATAGAAACTATTATTTCTCTTCTCTTTCTCTGTAAAAAATAAAAATGTACGCAAATGAAAAATTTGCAAAAAGAGTCTCATGTCCGTTAATATATTAATAAATAAATAAATGCGATTTTTAAAAATATCGAGATAATTTTGTTTTAAAGAAACAATACTTTTTGATAAAATTTTCTTGCGAAATTACTGTAAAAAAGAAATTATTTTTTGTTGGCATTTTGGTGAGGGTTTTTTTTCAAGAGGGAAAAAGATGACTTGCTTTCGACAGAGGTGTTGCGGAAATTAGAAGCAAATTGCGATCTACTAAAATACTATTCGATACTGACCATCTTGGTCTTCATGCAGAGTAGAATGCATTGAGTGGATGGAGTCCAACTTTCGCTTGATTCCCCTGCCGAGGGTATCCTTACCCTCACACCTCATGGTGCTCACTGCACCTTCTGCTTGCTTCGTATAGATCTGTCAAATACAACTCAACTCAGGCACAAGCTTTTTACTAATTGCATGCTAAAGTCGTTTGAGCGTCTCTTCTGCGGTCACAATGAACCCTGCTTTCATATCATTATTAATCAATTCTGCCTCGATTTTATCATTAAAAATGAAATCAATTTTTCAAACCCAAATTCCAAACCTTTTACAATAATATTTACCACAAATAAATTTCAGAATTATATTTAGTTTTGCATTTAAATTAAATGCATTGTTTCATTTAAATTAAAAGCATTGTTTTAATTAAATTAAAAGCATTTTTTCATTTAAATTAAAAGCATTGTTTCATTTAAATTAAATGCATTTTTTTTATTTAAATTACATTTTATTTTTTATTAACTTTATTTAATAAAGCAAGAACCAAAGACTTTTTGTTAAGAACACAAAATCTGTTTAATCAAATTCCATTTAGTTTTTTCCATTTTTCTTTTAGTAATTACAATCATAATTAAAAATCTAAACAATAATCTAACACCATTTTAATAAAAATGAAAATGTAAAATATTTATGAAGAAGTAAACGTAGCAAATTTAACAATTCCGTGAAAAGGGGTCATACTTAAATTACGTAACGAATAATGGGGGAGGGGGGGGGGGGTCAGGCTTTTTGTTACATTCGGCAAAAAAATGGCGCTAATGTATTAAATATTTTGTTACATGGGGGAGGGGGGGTTTAAAATTTCTAAAAAAAGCGTTACGTAATTTAAGTATGGCCCCAAAGTGAAATCATGAAAAAAATTAAAATCCGGTTTAGTTGAAATATTATATTCATAAATAATTGAACTTTGGACATTCAGTTTAAATATTTCAAATTAATTCGACGTCAATCTTGTCAGATTTAATCAAAATTTATTATTTATTTAAATTATTTAGCTCGCAATTCAGGGAATAAAACATGAATCATAAAATGCTTATTTCACAATATCCATGATCGAAGATGAGATTATTTATTTACATGAATGAGATTATTTATTTACATAAATGAGATTATTTATTTACATAAATGAGATTATTTATTTAAATATATGAATAATTTATTTAAATACACAAGATTATTTATTTCACTAGATGAGCTTATTTATTTCAATAGATGAGATTATATATTTCAAATAAAAAATTATGTAGTTTTTAACACTGCTATAGAAATAATGCATTTTAAGTTTTACGATCGAAGAATGTAATATTAAATTTACAATTGTCAGAAAAAATGAATCGAAGATAAACATGAAAAAATAAAAGCTTAATAATCTTTAAATTCAATAAATATGGAACAGAACTTAAATTAATTTTGAAATCAATAACAACACAAAAGTTAATATTTGTTACATTAATAATTAATATTCTACGAAAATTTTCAATGTTTACACTAATTGTTACATTAATTAATATTTTTTTTAATTAATTATATTTTAATATTGTTACATTAATTAATATTTTTTTAATTAATATTAATTATATTTTAATGTTGTTACATTAATTAAATTTTTTTTAATTAATATTACTTATATTTTAATATTGTTACTACAATTAATATTAATATAATATTTAATTATAACTGTTACTGTTCGTTCATTTCAGTTTCGTTCAAATTCGAAAACAAATTTGTTTTTGGATTTCTCCAATGAAATATTGAATACAATTTTTGTTAGTTTAAATCATCGTAAAATTCAAGAAATTCTAAACAAAAAACCCTCTACGATTTTTAAAATTCGTTTATTCTTTCAAAAATCATTCATCATTCAAATGCATAAAAATAAATAAGTGCAAAAAATAAATATGTATCTCGAAAGAAAAAATTACCAATAATAATAATTTATGTTTATTAATTATTATTTCTTATTAATGTTAATTAATTAATTATTTGAACTATAATCTCCATATTCGTCGGTTAATTTTCATTTGTAGATAACATTATGTAAATTAATTATTATTACATTCTCATCAATCATGAGAAAGTATTGAATTTGTGCGATTTTTTTTTATTAATGTTAATTAATTAAATATTGTACATTGTTTTTTGTTAAAAATTGTCCTCAATGCAAAAATGTCTAAATGATAAAAAATAAACACTGATGCAAAAAATTGATTTCACTTTCTGTTTTTTTATCGAGGCAGTCCAATTTAGCACGTATCGCATGCAACTCGAAATTTCAAAAAACTCAACATTTCTCAAACTCTGATTACGCATGCTCATTGCAAGGACTTTGTTCGATAATCAAGAATTATTATCAGAAGGATAATCTTTAGCAAAGAATTTATTTTTCTTTATAATTAAATTTCGAATTCAGCGTCTAACACACTAGTCGTCACGAATTACATTTATTGCAATGTATACGTTTTAAATAATAATAATAATAATAATAATAATAATAATGATAATGATAATAATTACGAATACTAGTAAATATTTTTCACGCATTTAACGTGAATTGCGAATAATTATAAATACAAATTAATTACAAACTTAATATTAACACGTTAAAAACATGGGGCTTTTCGCAGCGTAATTCTTTTCTCAAACTGGGATTAAATGCAGGCGTCACTGGACTTTTAATTTGGTTAAGTAAAAATTCGAGACATTTGAATGTTTCTCACATTTTTTTCAACATCTAATTTGTCTGTATCAAATTATCGCATTAGACGATAATCTCGAAATACTTGTGTTTTCTTTTATCCGAAACTTTTGAGGAAAACAAACTGAAATTGGAGAATTCTAAGTTCGAATCTGTAAAAGTTAGAATAGGTACACATAACAAACCTTCATTTTAATTTTATAGGCAAAATGAAAAATTATAATTTTAACGAACTTAAAATTTGTTGGTTAAAAATAAAAGTGTTTTGTTTAAAAATAAAAAGTATTTGGTTTAAAAATAAAAGTATTTGTTTAAAAATAAAAGTGGTTTGTTTAAAAATAAAAATTTTTACATTAAAAATCAAAACTTTTGGTTCAAAACAGGAAAAGTTTGATTTAAAAATAAAAAATTGTTGGTTCAAAAACGGAAATCTTTCTTTTAAAAAATAAAATCATGCGTTTAAACAGGTTGTTCAAAAGAATATCAAAAAAAATTTCTAAGATATTTACAAATATTACAAAATAGGCCAAAAATTATATAATTTGATAAAAAAAAATTGGACAAAATCTTCTAAAATAATGTAAAGAATAAAAAGAAATTTTAAAAACATAAATAAAAACATGAAAATTAATAAAGAAATGAGAGATTTTATAAACATTAAGAAAAAGAAAGAAAAATACAAAAAACTTTATATGAAAAAATAATCAAGTTAATGAAAATTATATAAAAACAAAAAATTAATTCATAATTCCAGAAAACTATAAAAAAGAATACTTTAAAAACAGAAAAGAATAAGTGAATGTAATATTTAAGAAATAAAATAAAAAAACTTCAGAGGTTTAAAGCTGTTAGAATTTACTTAAAAAATGTACTTAAAAAATTACAGAAATTTAAGAAAAAAAAAAAGAAAATTCACAGGGACTGAAAAAATTTGGTAGCATGTGAAAAATATTTCTTAAAAAAATTGACGAAATAAAGGACCGAATTTAGAAAAACAAGAAAAAAAGTTTAAAATGAAAATTTTCTAAAAGTCGAACAAAGGAAATAAAATACGAAAAAAGCGTAAAATTTACAGAAAATAAATTCAAAATTGGAATAGAATCAAAATAAAATATCAAATAAAAACAGAAATGATTAAAAAATCAGAAAATATTTTTTAAAAGGGAAACAAATTATTACTAAAATATAGAAAATAACTTTAGAAATCTCTGAAAAAGGAAAAAAAAGTAAAGAATTTATAAAAGTGTTGAAAATAAAAGGATTAATGGATAAAATTGGCCCCAAAAAAAGAAGCAAAAAAAATTAGTTTCTTGAAAATCTCGATGCAATAACCAGACGTGCGCACATTAACGAATAAAAGTATTGTCAACCAGAAAATTTTGAGCCGAACTTCTTTTTTCTTTCTTTATTTGACAGAGAAATAAGCCGAAAATCAATATAATTATTAAAACTTCAAATTACTTTTTCATTTGGTGGTTGAAAAATGCGTATTTTCAAACTTATTACTTAATAATTATTATAAAATATTTTCTTAAATCTTTTTAGTAGCCTATTTATGACAAAAAAGAACACAAAAAAATGGTAAAAGTATGTAAAAACATAATTTATTCGTAAATAAATTGACAAAAACATAAGAAATTGAAAAAATAAAGAAGAAAGAAAAAATTGAATCACTATGACCTAAGTTTGCAATGTTTTTGTCGTTTACGAAAAATTGTAAAATAATTCTTTTTTACTCATTGTATCAATACTTTTTTCAATTATTGTTCCAGAATATAATTACAGGGATCACAGTCGATTTTTCGTTCAATTTTAGGTGCAAAAGGGGATATTTAATTTTAAAAAAAGGGATTTACTTCCATAAAAAGGAGATTTTGGAAAGAAGAAAAAAAAAGGATAACATAGTAATATTTGAAAACTTAAAGAACGTTAGATAATTTCTTGCTGTTAATTTAAAAAAACATAATTGATTTCCTTCCATTCAATGAGTTTTCCATGATCTCCATGAGAATAATAGAAACATTTCCATAATATTTTGTGTGTGTGTGTGTGTGTTAAAAAAATGAATTTTTCAATATTTTGTAAAAATTTGAATTAGTCTTCAAAAAGTGAATGTTTTTTAATTAATCGACTTAGACTTTTTGCAAAAATAATTTTCTGTAGAATTTAAATTACTCATGGTCTTTATTTTTAATATTAAAACCATTTTAAGTATTTTGAAGTAATTTTAAATATTTTGAATTTTTTAAGTAGTCTGTAGTATTTTAAATGGGTACTCTTAAAACATTTTGAAAAACTATAATATTTTTAAATGTTTTTATACTTTATTTAATACTTAAAATAGTAAGAAAAAAAAATAAAGTATTTAAAATACTTTATTTATACTTTATTTAATACTTAAAATAGTAAGAAAAAAAATAAAGTATTTAAAATTTTTAAGTCCTTTGCAATATATTGAAGTCTTTTAAAGTCATTTAAAGTATATTTAAATATATTATGGAGTACTTTTTCATATTACATTCTCATTAAAAATGAGAGTGTATTCAAAATGTGCGATTTTTGACTTTTGCTAATTTTTTTAAATCTTTTTAAGTGTTTTTAAATACATTCTGGAGAATGCGTTTATTCCTTTAATTTCAAAATTTTAAACATTTATAAGTATCTTGAAATATATTTTGAAGTAGTCTGTAGTATTTTAAATTAGTTTTAAATATTTTGAAATAACTTTACGACATTTTAAGTATTTTCAAATGTATTATGGAGTATTTTAAAAAATTTTGAAACATTGGAAAATATTTGGAAATATTTAAAGTAAATTTAAGTATTTTGAGGTAATCTGAAATATTTTGAAGTATTTTCAAGTATTTTGAAATGTTTTAAAGACTTTGAAGTATTTTAGATATTTTGAAGTATTTTAAAATATTTTAAATTATTAGGAAGTTTTTAAAAATATTTTAAAGTTGTTATAAGTATTTTAAAATATTTTGAAGTATTTCTAAGTAGTCTGAAGTATTATTGTTGAAAAATTATAAAAAAAAATTATTGAAAATTAGGGGAAAAAATATTTGATTTTAGGTGTTTTAGGGGGTTTTCTTTTAAAAAAGGGGAAAATAAGGGGAAAAGGGGGAAAAAGGGGATTAGGTAAAAAAGGGGACGAACTGTGATCCCTGTTATTATTATTATTATATTAGTATTATTATTATATTATTATCATTATATTATTATTATATTATTGTAATTACTATTGTTATTATAAGTAGTAGCAGCATTATAGCAGTTTTCCAAACAGCAGCCTATCTTGCTCTTTAAATAAACCCAAAAAGCGTCAACTTTAGAAAACGTAACCGGAATATTTTTGCCCCTTGGAGAAATATATATCCGGATTCTCTCCCCTCTCCTTTCAATGAATAAATCACGTGGGACACTTGGCTATCTTATTTTCCCGAGCGCCGAATTCCGCGGAAACATTGGGTATATAGCGTCTTGGATCGTTTTTCTTTCGAGTGTCGCTGCACCCCCGGAGAGGGCGCCTATGAGACACCGCAGATAGGAAAAAGAGGAGACTGAGGAGGAACGCGAATAATAAAAATCGCCCCCATAACTCAAGCGGACAAGTCTCGGGGGTTGGGGGCTTGAGCTTCTTATCTCCAAGCGGGGGTGACATTAGCGCTGCTGCGGCGATTCTTTGCGCTACTTAAGACCAGTCTGTGTTGCCCTCTGGCTTTCAACTCACACGCAAAAAAAGTAACCGCAGTAAACGATACACAACTCGGCAGCGCCATAAATCAAGCGCTATCTTACAATTATTTTGATAACGGCAGTCATTCTCTATCGACGGTGCCAGCAAGTATCTTCATCTCCTCTCATTCTCTACCTTTCATTTTCATTTGCTCTTTGATTGCTTATTTATTCTTTCCTAGCTGTGCGTGGAGCAGTCATTTATTCGTTGCCACGATGCACAAAAAGGCGCAAAAGTGCATAAAAATCAATTGTAAAGATGCACGTACACTGTTAGAAAAATCTGTATTAAATTTAATATACAAGTATATGAAGCAAATATGCAATACAAGAATTAAAAATCAATATACCAGATTATCTTAAATTTAATATACAGCCACATGACATATTCACAAAGCAGTAATTACTTTCTTCATCTTAAACACGAAGTAATAGAAAGGAGTCTTCACTCAATGCAAAATCCTGTGAAAATTTGTCCCCACTTTAGGGAATTCGATTAACGAAGAGTAGAGTGTCGCAAA
>WNHD01002740.1:0-14228 GCA_011057455.1 Ganaspis sp. Gsp50 | reverse complement strand
ACAAAATAAAGTCTTACATAATTTTAACTATTAGAAACCGGCTGAAAATTCTCGAAAACTTAAACCGTTGAACGACCCTTGTCTGGATTCCGGGACACTCAGGAATTTCCAGAAATGAAGGGGTTGACAGAGCGGCCAAGGATGCCATCACGATCCCTACTTTTACCAATATTCAACTTCCATTCTCATACTTCTATTGCTTCGCTCGTCAGCAATTAGATTCGACCTGCCACTCACATCACAGTGAGATAGGTCAGAGCAAAGGCGTTCTGTATCACCAACTTTACTATAAACCTAGGAAGAAACCGTGGTTTGCTTCTTCCGTGGCTAGGAGGGACTGGATAGTTTCTCTTTGCCGCATGAGGAGCAATCACTATTCTTTGAATGCCAGCCTGTCCAGGAAAAATTATATACCATCTGGTGATTGTCCATGCAACAATGGGTCTGAAGAGGACCTGGACCACATTCTTTGGGCTTGCCCCAGAATTGACTCCTTCCGTCCGTTTTTGATTAATTCCCTTTCAAGGGCTCTTAAATGCACTCCCCCATTTATCAGTGTTCAATTCTTAACCGATCCTTCCCCTCGAATCGTCTCTCATGTTTTCAGTTTCTTGAAACGTGCGAACCTTCAGATTTAGGTTTTCTCATCTCTTTTTGATTCAAATATTTGCGCGCTTACAGCCCTATTACCTTTGTGCAACGTGATCAATCGTTTCAACTGAAGACCTGTGGAAGGATCCTGGTGGCCTCTGCAGGCTACCACGATCAATGCAACGGGTGGCAAAAGGGGCGCTAGCGCCTCTCGTTTCCTGTTTTGTTTACAGGTCTATAAGCCGAATTCTCAATTCACCAGGTCATGGCCATAACCAATTGGAGGGAGCCAATGCAGAAACCTATTAACTAACTAACCGTGGCTATCGAAGCCAATATATCGACCTGCTTGATTGCAGATCCTTTAATCAGCTCGAGTGAACGAGCCTGTTCACACCCAGCCTGCGCCGCCCCGACCCTCCAGTAAAGTTAAGGTCCTGGTCTTTCAGGAATTAACTGTATAGAGATTATATGCTGATTATACAGAGCAGGTCCTTCTGCTAGTATAATTATCTCCTCAAGAGACGGACTGGCTCAGTACTCACCTGAACTCCGACTCTTCAGGATACCATCGTCCAGGTCCTTCTGGAATGGTTCCTAAAGAGGGTATTCTAGATGCATTACATCGGCCCTCCGGTGTAAAGCTGACAGAATAGAATCTTTGCATATTCTCGCCAGGATCGTTCTGTGCCATTGCCAAGGTCCAACTTGGAGGTCTCAGTAACGAAACTCTCTGGAAATCTTCACAGTGGACTGTGAAAATTGAAAGAAAAGTCTGGTAGAGAATATTACTCTGAGAAACTTGCTCTGTAATTATTGTCGTGATCCTTCACGAATAAGTACCGAAACCAGGAAGATCGCCGAGGACCAATTCTGGTCCTCCAGGGTTGAAACGACACGATCTTTGGAATCTCACGCGCCACCTATCGGTGCAGACTCTCGCTTGGGCTTACCCCACCCCATGCGCTGCATTATGGAGAACTAGTCTCTTGGTTCTGGGAGACTCTCTCGTCCAGGGTTAACTGTTCTTTAACTACGTCATACCCTACCTGATATTACGCTGTCAGATACCCTTTGCTCCAGACTGGTATGCGTTATACAACGCATTCGCGTTACAGCAGTTCTACCGAAGAACTAACATGACTAACTAAACTGATGACGTAGGCGCGAAATATTCTTTTTAGCGGTCCGTCCGGTCCGTAGGAAAATATTGTAAAGAGATCTCAGAGTATGCTAGAACCGTTTGTTGACATTATTCGTTAATCGAGAAACGCGGAATTGATTATGTTTTATTTTGACAAATTATTATGAACACCGATTATTTTTAATTACTATTGTATTATTTTTTCTCATACTTTTGGTTTATATACATCGTCTTTAACGCACATATTTACATATTTCTTTTGTATTTTATTTCTTATTTTGATTATTTAAATAAACTTGTTTACTTTCTTAACATGAGAAATTCCGTGAGATTTACAGACAACTACCTAACCTAATGCGACAGAATCTGACAAAGTCTAACTAGAAATTAACTATAATCCAAACAGAGTCTATCTAGAAATTTAATAGAAGTAATTTAAGACAAAGAGAAACTTTTTGATGAACAGTAGAGTAAATTCTAGAGAAGAGAATTAAAGAACCTTGGCTCCGACGAACAACTTCGAAGCGTAATAAAAATCACTTCGTTACAGATAAAAAACATTCTTTCTTTCACTTGCAAGGACCTGCGAAGAACTTGTTTATAAACTCCGGTATGCAATAATACGAGTGGCAATAATACATCTCTGCGTAGATAGCATCTTCTAACAGATGGTTTTACACCTGTCTTTCTAAAAGAGAGAGACAGCACTGCTACTGCATACAGAAGCTTTAACTGGTCAACACCAGCCACGTTTTTTGTTCTCCCGGTTCCCTGATATTTGGTATCAACCGGAACAATTTAGCTGCACATTAAATAGTCTAAACACCTCAACTGTGTGGTGATGGATGTGTAACCTTCCATCTATTTCTACACCCAAATACTTTATCTGCTTCTTCTACTTGAAAAAAATACATGACCTCGAATTCGTTTATCACGATTCGTGAGACTTCGTGACTAAGTCTGTCTGTGACTAGCAAACTTTTTCAGTGCCATTTTAAAATCTCTAGCATTCAGATTGCTCCTTAGCTGTTTATTCACCAAAAGGTTAAGAGTTTACGTAGTTTCGTTTGTGAACACAATCAATGCGTCGTACGCAAAGCCAATGACCATTGCATCTTTGGGTAAGACTATTCGCAAGAATTCATCGTATGATATATTCCATACAAATATGCATTTGTAATATATTTGTAATAACATTTCATACGAACCGACACGGAGTCAAAGAGACACGTTGTAGATGATTCTAATTCAAATCCTATCCATGTTAATTTAATACGTTCTCCTACTGGCAATCGAATTTCCCATTCGCAAACCGTATTTGGTCCATAACCCACTGATGAGAGATATCCAGGGGATGCGATATCCCCATGATCTGCAGTATAGACACCTCCACAATCCGGAGAAGCTACAAACAATGTCTACGTGTTAATAAGTTTTCCGTTTTGTTTCATTTATATCAAAACAGAGATTTTGATTCTGTTATATTAAAAACAATTCAACTACATATTTCATAGATCTAGAACGGTTGTAAATTCCTTTCTATATTTTAGGCTTATTACCTGCTTGACTAGAAAAGGTGATTTGAAAACCAAAATCTTGTCCAGCACTGTCTGAATGAAAATGTAGAATAAGTTCTGAACCGGAGGAAATGAGAGGAGTAGGATGCGTGTGATTGCAATATAATCCAAGCTGATGATTCCCGTGACTTGTAGTCTCATTGATCTAGATTAGATAAATAAAATGATATATTGATTTACAATTAAGCGGAAAAGATTATGAAACTGCAAAATGAAGTTCTTTTTACCTCAAGATAATCATATTCGCACGAAGCGTGTTCTTCCAGCATCATCTGAGCAAAATGTAAATTAATTCTCTTGCCAGGAGAGACAAGAATATGCCAGTAGCAATCTCTATGAGGAGGATATTTCCCTGGATATCCAGGAGAACTGACAGTCCCTATGTCAGTTATAAATGCACCTCCACAAACGGGAGGAATGACATTCCATGTAAAAGCAAATCCCTCTGAAGACACTGTATTATCAGAGCGAAACCAAAAGTAAAGGGCATTATGGGAAGAAATAATGTTTCCATTGTTTGGTAAGTTGCTAAGCCCTCCACAAAATCTTCCAAATGGATGATCTCTCGTACTTTCACCATCGTGAATCTACAATACAATAAAGAACATTGTAATAACCTAATGAATTAGTGGAATTACTTTTCTATAAGCGAGTTAAGAAAAAAACACTTTTATTTTTTTATTTCAACATACTTCAAGGAAGTCATAAGCGCATTCAGATGAAGTTTCCAAAGAAAATCGAGTAAATGTAACATTAAAGACTAGACTATGATTCGTCTTCAGCTGCCAAGCACAAGTCTGTCCTTCCTGGTAATTGGCACCTCCAAGAGGATATTCAACAGTTCCAACCGGATCTCTTAATACTGCGCCACAAGATTGTCTCGATTTTTGGCACCTTGACCCTGTGAAGCTAGACGTACATTCACACATAATGCCTCCAAATGGCGCTCTTTTGCATATTCCATTATTCCGGCAAGGATTTGGATTACAAGGATCAACTGGTAGATTACACGTAATACCTAAAGATAATTTTTAATTAACATAATCATGAACTAGTATTGAAATACACTTAATCAAGTAAAGAAACATTCCAATTATTTGAGACTGGCAATAACAGAAATAATATTTTAAAGAGAATCGAATTCGAGAGTGTCTTTAGGAATTTAGTTGCGCATATCAATCATATAACTGTGAATTATATAAACCTGTATATCCAGCTTGACAAACACATGTAAAACTATTTCCAGTTTCAGAAACACAGCGTCCATGAATACAAGGATTGCTGGCACAGGCACCAGTAACAACCGAAGTACTAGAATGTGGTAAACAATTAGCTATTCCATCTCCAATATATCCAGGGTGACAACGACAAGTGACTCCACTGAACGAACTTTCTGAACAAACTGCCAAAGGATGGCATCCTCCGTTATTAATTTTACAATTACCGACAAACGTACAAATCTCTCCATTTCCTTCGTAGCCAGATGGGCAAGATCCACACATTCGAGAACCCTTGTAAGAAATAGAATTAAGTTAACAAAATTTTAAAAATCTTTAAGTCAAAGGTGTCTTAAGCCAATATTTAACGTGATTAAAATAATTAAAATATCTAAAGTTCAAGTCCAATAAGTATTCATCTATTAAGTCGCAATTGTTCTCTTTTCGTCTTAAAAATTTAACGTTATTTTTACCAGACTTTCCGAATTTCGAAAGACAAGGATCAGTGAGCTTATCAAGTCTAATATGAATATCTCCAAATCAAACATTTGTATTTAATAAAGTTTATGGTTCGTTATTTATCTACCATGCTAATACTATATTAGCATGGTAGATGCTAATATAACTATACTATTAATATAAATTTACCATTGTGTTAATACACTGAACTCGTGGTATTTTGCTACAGCCACCATTTTCATAAAGACATTCATCGATGTCGCTACAATAATATCCGTTTCCAGTATATCCTTGTGGACAGCTGCCACAGAAATACGATCCTGGGACGTTATGACAAAGAACTGGAGGATTTACAGAACATGGTGGGTGATTTTGTGCGCACTCATTCACATCCTTATTACATACAGGATTAGTTGCATCCTGCGCCTCCCAACCCTGTAAAAGATTTATAGATTGTTCATTACCGATTTTTAAAACCAAAATATAACTGTGCATATTTACATGTGTATATAAAGTAGAATTAGTAATAGAGTAGAAAGAGAATGGTGTTACGAAAAAGTATATAAAAAATAAACTTAAAGTAAATATGAAGGTCGAATGCAAAATGAATAATTTTAATAAAATTTCAGGAATACAGTCAAATCTGCAAAAACATGAAACATGATTTTTCTTTTGAAAAATTCAAATTTAACCATGAAAAATTGTATTAAATGCTAATTGATCCAGGCAATTATCAAAAACGTTATTATGTTCAAATCGGGATGCTTTTTTCAGGGGCATTGAATGCAAAATGAATAATTTTAAAAAAATTTGACGAATACAGTCAAAATAGCAAATGAATCTGAGATGATTTCTTATAATATACACATTGAAGCAAATTTTATTAAAAAACAGATTGATTCAGAAAAGTGTAGTGTTTGGGAGGTACTTTTAAACTCGTGTTCTTTTATTACGAATCGAATAAAAAAAAATAAAATGCGATGAAAATTTCGGGAACCCAGTCAAGTTTCCAAGAATGTGAGAAATGATTTTTTTTTTAAATTTCTCATTCATGTACATTTTTTTAAAATTTATATTGTTTCAGGCAAGTGTGAAAAACGTTATAATGAAACAGGAGTCCCTTTTTCTGGGGACTAATGGTATAATCGGATTACCAAAAGAATGTCAGGAAGCCAGTCAAATTAGCAAACGAATCCAAGATGGTTTCTTGTAATATGCACATTGATTCAAATTTTGTTGATAAACAAATTGATCCAGAATTTTGTAGTGTATCGCTAAATTACATTTTTATCTATAAATAGATGAGATCCTTTCAAAAATATGCCATGCAAACATATATACAGGAACAGATCAATGATCTTGCACCCTGATTGTTACACAGAAAAAACCCAGGATCAAGTTGAGTAGCGTACGCTACTCCAGAAAGCGCACCAGAAATGAGTTGCGTTGATGGCGCTACTTTCTATGTCGTTTAGCATTACTCAACTTCAGCTGCACCAAAAGTGAGTTCAAGTTTTTTCTGTGTAGTGAGGATACAATCAGCCATAGGAACCTATCAAGGAAACTGTATGCGGGAACCTATAATACTGATGATTTGCAATAAACAATTGACAAAGGAATATATATAACATATATATATATAACATATATATTTTAGGTGACAAAAGCACAGAGTGTAAAAGAGTGGACTGTTCTTCCGGAAATTTGTAGTTATTTAATCATATGTACCTGTTTGCAAAGACAAGTATATCCAAGAGGTGATCCCGAAACAGTTATACAATGACCATGACCACATAACTCTGCATCATTTTGTAAACTGCAATTTGTCGATTTTAACACACAATCCTTACCATACCATCCTGGAGGGCAAACGCAACTGTTCAAAATAACATGCATTAATAATTTTCAAATAAGAATCTAAAATAGATATTCTTAACCAATTTGTAATTTAAATAAGAAAATGTAACAAACCTAAATATAATTATAATCGAAGTTCTATAAGGAATAAAGTTTAGAATACCGTAAGGATAAATATTTCAAGAAGTAAATAATAAGTTTGAAATAAATTAGAAGTGAATAATCTTGTGCTTAACAGAAATACATGCGAAAGGCTGTTTGACGACAATATGACATAAGTAAAACTTAAACAACTTTGACTATATTTTTGAACAAAATGAAAATATATAAAATTTATTTACTCATATGAACCAAAAACATTACGGCAAGTTGCTCCGTTTTGGCATCCTAAGTCAGTATTTTTGTATCTCATACATTCATCTACATCGTTTGAACAATATGGTCCCTGGAAATTTGATTCAGTAATTTGTTCGCTTTGAATAACTATTAAAGTAATATATAAAAATGTTTAAGAATATTCTTCTCAGCTAATTGAAGATTTTCAATAAAATATTTTAGCAAGTTATCAAACAAAAGAAATATATCCTACAATCACATTTCTGAATTTCCAAAAAAAATTGTAAAGGTTATCTTTCTTGAATGTGTTCAAAAAAATTGTCAATTTTATGATATTATTTTTAGCTTAACGATCAAATTTTTGAATTAGTATTGAAACAGTCAACTCGTCAGTACGAGAGATTTGCATTTACCTCAAAATTTTGAGTGCAAAGACACTGAACTCCATCATACTGATCTATACATGTAGCACCATTTTGACAAGGATCATTAGTACACTCATTTTGTCGCAATTTCCTTTCAATGTTTCTCAGTCTTCCCACTAAATTTCTCACCTACAAATTTAACATAATTTATGAAATGCCTATTAAAGTTGATGTACGTTTTTTTAAGAAATTAGATACTTACTCTCTGCTTAAGTTTACGGACATCTTCAATTAATGTATCATCAACTTCCTGGAAACGTAAAATGAACCTTTACTGAATTTTGCTATGAGAAACAAAAGCAGTAAGGCAAGAATATTTGGTTTAAAAAAAAGTTTAAAAAAATCGTATTAACGAGAGTAGGTTCGCATTAACAGATGACATGTTCGCATTATTAAGAGGAAACACAGACGCTTTACCTTATTTGAAATTGTAGACGAAGAAGAATTTCCTAGAGAGGACGTTTTAGTTCTAATTGTATCTACAGCACGAATAAGTCCATGTGGGCCTTCTACGACGTCAGATAATCTTTGAATGCTGGATTCGATGTCTGCCAAACGCCCACTTTTCCATCTGTCTATTAATTGAGATGCTTTTTGAGCCTACAGAAAGTAATGTTTTTTAAAAAACGTTCAATCATGTTTTCTTTTTCATTAACTAAAACCATTTTTGATATTGTTTTACCACTAGGGATTCTAAAGAAAACAATTCATTATTAATTCCAAGTTTTATCAATTTTGAATAAGGTGATCGTACATAAATTATCTAAGATGTTTTTCGAATATTGAGGGCCCCAGTGCAAGAACCGGTTATAGAATTTGTAGGTGCAAAAGCGTTTGCCTCTGGGCCCCAAACATGAAAAGTATACAACTTTATTTTTTGTAAACTCTATTCTTATAAAAGAGGAGCATAGAATTTTAAAATAATAAAATTGTGTACTTTTGATTTTTCGGGCCCAAAGGCAAACAATTTTGCACCTACAAATTATATAACTGGTTCTTGCACCGTTTCCCTCTATTTTGAACCTCTCCCCCATGTAAGATTCTTTAGATGGTAAAATTCGTAAATTAACACATGTGGTTAGAATTCATTAGACCCTCCTCCCGAAGTCTTATTTATTTTATGAACGACCCGCAATGGATTAACAATAAACTTTAGTTTTTCAATAATGCCCATAAGGTAATGTTACCTCTATTGTTACTTGAAGTAAATTAATATCGTTGATGTTAACAACTCCAGTCCCCAAGGGTTTTAAAGTAATATTTCTGTCTTTAGCACTTGAAATGAATAAGTTGCCACCTATTGACTCTAAAACCGGCCTATAAAAAATAATGAAATGCATCAAAATAGGACATATTAATTACTTAAAATTAATGGATTAATTAAAGTTATATAATTAACGTCATTGTCCATCACATGCCCTTAAACAACTTAATTCTTGAGAAATTAATTCACTGGTTATCATCATAATTATGCTATGCCTTTATCAGATTAAATTTAATTTATTATTTCATTTAAATAATATAATAATAATAATAATAATAATAATAATAATAATAATAATAATAATAATAATAATAATAATAATAACAAAGACCCAGAAAAGAATTTTGTTTTTTATATCAGACCCATCATATTTTACATAGATTTTGATATCCTGAGTTAAAATTTGAAGAGAGAAAAAAATTATCGCGTGGAATGTTTATTATCACTGGAACAAGTATTTTTTTTTAAATGTTTGTGTAATAATAACAAGACTGTACAGACATACAAAACACTGGAGAGAGAGAGATAGAATAATTAAAATATTTATCATTGAATAAATAAACAGCACAAAAATGTTTCAAATACAAAGACGAAATTTAAACAGATTTAATTAAAAATGTTACCTTTCGTCCATCCAGGCATCACAAAATTGGAATAAGTATATTAATATCCACTTAATACTTAAGGTCATATTGTTATTTCCGTTTACACTAATTATTAAAAGACTTCACAACAGTTACAACATTTCAAAACACAAGCTCCTCGTAATTGACACTCAAAAGCTATAATTAAGAAGCTTCCAGTAGAAAAGTCAGACCTAAAATACTTATAAAAGCTGGAGTTCAAAAGAGCCTCTACAGTGGGCGTATTTTTGATAATACTGGAGGGTACACCCAGTATTGAATTTCCACGATTTGTCATTATCCGTAAAATATTAAAAATAAAAAAGCATCACATAATCTAAAAATTTTAACTAAAGAAAATTTTCGAACATGTTATTTTCATGTTTTATATCAATAACTTCAAAAGTTATTTTATAAAATTACGTATTACACTTAGTTGATTTTTCACAATTTTGTAAAATAACTTTTAAACAAAATGATTAATAAATTCATACCAGACAGACCATTCTGATGATATTTCATAAATGTATAAAAAATTTTATAACGATGTACATTTAGAGCTATTGTTAGTTTCCTTACGTGGGGCTTTTTTGGATCTCAAAAGCTTGGTGTAGACATCTTGAAAATTTTAATATCTTACAAAATTACATCTTTTCTTGTAGAGAATTATAGAAATGACAATTTTTAAGAATTTTAATTAATTTTTGGATGAAGGGCCTAAATTAACATTGTGACTTTTAGAGCTTTTGTTATTTTTCTCACGTGGGGCTTTTTTGGACCTCAAAAGCTTGGTGTTATTTCACCAAAATCTTGAAAATATTAATATCTGACGATATTACATCAATTCTTGTCGAGAATAATAGAAATGACAATTTTTTAAAACTTTTAATTAAATTTTGGAGGAAGGGCCTAAAATAACATTGAGACTTTTAAAGCTTTTGTTATTCTGCTTACGTGGGGCTTTTTGGCATCTCAAATGCTTGGTGTAATTTCACAGACATCTTGAAAATTTTAATATCTTACAAAATTACATCAATTCTTGTCGATAATAATATGAATGTCAATTTTTTAAAACTTTTAATTAAATTTTGGACGAAAGGCCAAGAATAACATTGAGACTTTTAGAGCTTTTGTTAGTTTCCTTAAGTGGGGCTTTTTGGCATCTTAAAAGCTTGGTTTAACTTGACAGACATGTTGAAAATATTAATATCGGACGAGATTACATTAATCTGTTGAGTGGGTTCCTGAAGTTTCTTTTTGATTTTCCTATTTTTTCATGGATTCCTTATGAAAAAAAAAGTAATTTTGTGTATATTAGAAACGGTATTCTTTTCTGGAACAATGTGAATTTGTCAAAAATGTGCATCAATAAGAATTTTTTCAAAAAGTAACATCACCTTTCACGTCTCTACAAAGTTGATTGTTTTTCTGAAATTTTTTTTGGATTTTCTTTTTATTGTTGAATTCCGTATAAGCAGAGAAGAAATTTTATGTATATTAGGAAAACTACACTTCTCTGGAACAGTTTATTTTTTTCAAAAATGCACATCAATGTAAATTTTTTTAAAAAGGAAATTACCCGTCACGTCTTTGCAAAGATTACTGTGTTCCTGAAATTTACGTTTGACGAAATTTAGCTCTGACAAAATTGACGTCTGATGAAATTGTCGTCTGACAAAATTGATGTTCTACGAAATTTACATCTGATGAAAGTGACGTCTGTCGAAATTTATTTCTAACGAAGTTGACGTCTGAGGAAATTGATGTTTGACGAAATTTACGTATGACGTAATTTACGTCTGACGGATATTGACATCTGATTGTATTGACGTCTGACGAAATGGATGTCTGACGAAAGTTATCTCTCACGAAATTGACTCGTGACTTAATTTAGGTTGGATAAAATCGACGTCTGACGAAATTGATCTAGGACGAAAATTGATGTCTGACATATAAACAAAAAATTAAGGAAAAATTGCATCAATGATTTTTATTTTACAAATTTGGAATAGAAATTTAGTCTTTTTTTATTTTATTTATATATTTTGTTTATAATATTCATAATTATGATAAAACATTAATGCTAGTTAATAGTACAGAAGTCTCAGATTAGGATATTATAAAATTTATGTATAATATATAGGATCTATAGGGAGAAATTTTAATTTTCAGTAGTGGCCTTGAAAGTGACCTTGAAAGTCACGAAAAATGTTAAATTCTTCCTCGATTTTCAAATTGCTTTAAAATAATATTATGTAAATAAATATGAATAAGACTGTAATGTTTTTAAATATTAGAGAAGTCGTAGAAACAAATTATCTAATAAAATTTTGCTTATTTTTAATAATAGAATTTCAATACTCAAATTAGTAGTTAATTTCTAAAGATAAACATTTAAAGACTATAGTTTTCCAGCCAAGCGACAAAAATGTCCTCAAAAGTTTCATAAAAAAAGTTCATTTTAATTTTTATTAAAAAAATCATCTTGAATTCATTTGTTATTTTGACTAAGTTCCTAAAATTTTCTTGTCAATCTGATTCTACCATTAGATTCTCCTGAAAGAGTCAGTCCAATTTGAATATAATAACATTTTTGACACTCAACTGTATCAATGTGAAATTTAAATATTGTACGTGAAATTGCAATTTGAAGAAATCTTCATTTTTCACATTTTTGCAAATTTAACAGTGTTCCTGAAAATTTCTTTCATTCTCTATTTTTTATTCGATTCAGGAGAAACAGATACCAATCCGGATATTAACTGTCCGCCATGTGACTATGCATTTTTGCATTTACTTCCTTCAGCGCCATCTATAATTTAGAAAAAAATGACTTTTGAAAAAATAATAATCTTTATATCAGAGTGTGATAACTCAATCAAGTTTTATTATAATCGGTGAAAGCCTCCTCGAGATATGCTGACGACAAAATAGCGTAAAATACAAATTTTTATAGAAAATCGAGTTTTATTTTTTGTTTCGCTTTTCTAATTAGCGGATACCAAAGTGAGTGAAGAAATGAATTGATAAAAAAAGAATGATGGATTCTTTAAAATTATTAATCAACTTTCTAAATGATGGAAGTCGATTTGAGTCTGGAATAAAATATCTTTTTACATAATTCCTCTTTTCCCCTTCACGACTATAAATTGTTCAATGTTATCTCTAAACAAGTATTATCTAAGCGATAATGCACGGTAACTTGAAATATATATTTTTAATTATTATTAAAATATTTTTTTCTGTGATGGAATTATGTGCTACATATTTTTACGCCTGTAATTTTTTTGCAGTTAATAAGTTGACGGTTACTTTTTCATTTATTATCCAAGACTAGAGCTATTAGGATGAATAAAGCATTTTTAACATTATTCATTATCATTTTAAGTCGTTCCATAATAAAAGGAGTGGTATTCAGTCTATACGTTGTAGATAAAATTGAAGAAAAGGTGAATAACACCAAGATTAAAGTAAATTCTTCCGAAGTGTAAGTGATGTTTTTTGTTTTATAAAAATGTTCTTTATTAAATGACTACCCTATCTAATATTTCCCTTTTTTTTTTCTAATTATCCCTTTTTTGTGTTCAGCTTGAAACTAATTGGAGACGTGAATCTAAAAGATGACTTTGAGGATATGGAGCAAAAATTAGGCGGAATAAGTTTGAATGATTTAGTAAAGCAAGTGGACAAAAAGAAAATATTTGTAAGTAATTTCTTTAAACAATTTTTTTTAATTACTTTCGTATTGCAAAGATTTTAACTTACGCATGTAAATCATATGTCACAAGGCTGTAAATTGTTTACTATGTTCACAACTTGGATTCTTATATTTTATTTTAGCACTACCCTAAAGATGAAAGTGAAAATTTGTTATTCAATAGTCTAATATCTTATAAAAGCTATCAATTTTTGTGCTTCGATAATATAACTCTACCTGTTAACATTCAAAGTAAACTGAAATGTCGTTATCTTGATAGAGGAAACCCCTTTCTGAGAATAGCACCATTTAAAGAAGAAGAAGCCTATCTTGAGCCTAGGATTGTAATTTTCCACGATGTCCTTTATCAGGAGGAAATTGAGACTTTAAAAACATTGGCGCAGCCGAAGGTTTGTAATTTTTAAATTTAGAAAATTTTTTAAAATTTAGAAGAGGCAGGTGAATTTTTGGGATCGGGATATTCTAAAGATTATAAAAAATTATACTTTACTATTTCATTATAAAATACACCGGAATGCCGATTCTTTACAGAGGTGACAAACGGCACCCCCATTCACAATTGCGCATGTCTTTTATAACTTTTCTCATTGGTGGACCTGTCAAGAATGTTTGTCTAAAGCGCTTCCACTAATCAGAAAAGTTACTTACAAGTAAATCTACGGAAATGTAAATGACCGATTTGAATAAAACTTGGCACAAATGTAGTACTCATAAAAGTATTAGACACGTATATGTTTTTAGCTGCCATAATCCACTTTAAAGGGTGGAACCCACCCCTTGAATGTATAAAGTGTATTTTTTTATTAGCGCATATTAGCTAATTATAACTGATAGTCGATAACCGAAAAATGCAATAAAAACATTAAAATATAACGATTATTATTCGTGAAAAATTAAACAAAAAATTAATTGTTTAAGCAAATATTGTTTAAACAAATTTTGAAGATCAACAAACATCTTCTAAAGTAATAACGCCATTTGATACTATGGAAAAAAATGCAGAGAAAGTGGTTGCTG
>WNHD01002739.1:6201-20431 GCA_011057455.1 Ganaspis sp. Gsp50 | reverse complement strand
TTTTGTCTGTGAAGTTTTCAAATCGCGATTATTGACAGTTTATTATTTACATTAAAAAATAATTAAACAATGAACGTTTTTTCAATTTCTAAACATATTGTAAGCTTCACTAGACCCAAAATAGTAAGTATACCAAGTTTCACTTAATTTCATTGAGATTTGCACAAGATACGACGAGTTATGTTTTGAAAATGAATTAAATTTAAAAAAATAAAATGTTCAGTTTTTGGTGAATATTTTTTTAAATATTAAACTTAGAAAAAAATTTCTGAGAGAAAAAAGTTGCGCATTTGTATTCTTTACAGAATAGCGTATTTGGAAAATTAAAATTTTGACTTTTAATTTTTGGTCATTTTTCTACGCCACTGGCCGGTGTGAAAAAGCCTAGCCGAGCGTCGGTCGCGTTATTTGATCGGGACACTCAATTGATAAGGAAAAGTGTAGTGTTTAGGAGTTACTTTTAAAGTCGTGTTTTTGTATTCCGAATCGAATAAAAAAAAGAAAACGTGCAAAAAATTTCAGGAACGCAGTCAATTTTCCAAAAATGTGAAAATTTATTTTTTGTATAAACTTTGCAGTTATGTACAATTTTTGAAAATTCATTTTCTTCCTGGCAAGTGTCAAAAACGTTATAATACTAAAATTGGGGTGTTTTCTTTTGGGGAATCTAATGGTAGAATCAGATTGGCAAAAAAATTTCCGGAACCCAGCCAAAATTGCTGATAAATCAAAGATAATTTCTTGTAATATACACATTGATGCAAATTTTATGATAAAAGCAATTGATACATAAAAGTGTAGTGTTTAGGAGTTACTTTTAAATTTGTGTTTTTTTATTCCGAATCGAATAATAAAAGAAAACGCACAAAAAATTTCAGGAACGCAGTCAATTTGTTGTCGATCTCGGGAGTGAGACCCAAGAAAGACGGCGAGTTTACCGCCGTGGTACGTAATCAGTACCACGCTAGGACTCGCGTCGCTACAGGCCGTGTGTTGCCAGTACTGGCAGAACCGGTACTCGGAATTTTCGCAGCGGCTTTCCGGCTGCGTTTCGGTTTTGTTTTTTGTTTGTTTTGTTTTGTTGTTGTTTTTTTTGAGGTGGGGGGAAGGAGTAGAGGTAGGAGGAAAAGGTGGGTAGTGTTGTGATGTCCTTTATTTACAATTAATTTAACTAATGTCGGTTTTGATCACGGAAGCGTTGGACCACTCGTTGGAGCTTGACGGTGTTGAAGTCCATCAGTGGCCGCTGGGAGGTGTCACCGACAGTTAAACGGTCACGGGCTTTGACCTAGGAGGGGCCTTGCGGGGCAAGAGGCACCGCGGGTAGGTTGGGAGCGTGAAGTCCGGCACGGCGTGCGCTCTCCTGGGTATAAAAACTGGCGGGTGCTCCAGCTGGCGCTTACCGCGGGCGGTAAGAGCCTTCGCACAAGAAATGACGGCCGCACGTTTCCAATGAGATAAAAGAATTCAGAGTGATCGTTCTGTCTTTTTCTACCTCACTGAAAATGTGCTGGCTTCTTTTCGTGTGCGAGCAACCTAAGGCGCATGGGCGCCGGCACTCCGGCCAGTGGGGCTGGAGTAGGAGGTGGTACGTTCTCCCGCCCCTTGGGGTATTCCTCTACACCGAAGGATTTGTCCGGATGGAGCTCTAGAGCGTCCTCCAGTTCGTCTTCCAACAGGCGGAGGTCCTCCTCCAGGAGGGCTCTGTCAGACCCACGGAGTAGTTGGGGCAGAACCGCAGGCGTCTGTAGTCGGCGATCTGGAGCTGCGTCGTCCAAATCTTCTATGCTCTGGAGGACCTCTTGAGTGGAGTCTATTAGGGCCAGAGGATTCGGGACATATGTTGGCTCGTACTCTGGGGTTGAGGCTGCGATGGGGCTTGGAGAGGGTCGGCTGATGGCGACAGTCGTGACGGCCTCGGAGTGTCGGAGGTGGGGGACCCTGATAGTGACAGTCCTGGAAGAATAAGCAGCCTCAGCGGCAGCGGAGTATAGCTCGCAGAGGAGACCCTTCTTCTCTAGGTTGCGCCGACGCGCCCTCTCTCGGTCTCGTTGCACCTTCTTCAGAGTCTTGTGGCGAGGTCTTCGTTCGCTATTCATCTGTGGATTGGATAAATGTGATAAGATTGGCTAGGAACCTTGTGGGGCGAGGGACAAGGCTGTTTTTTGATTCGCGGGTTAATTCGCGGTTTCGATTCGCGGGTTAATACGCGGATGGTCTCGCGGTGTGTAGCTGGCGGTGCGCAGTCTGCGGAAGGTGCCTGGATCGCACACGCACAGTGGCGCGGAGACTCACGGCACACAACCCGCGGTTAGGTCGCGACACTTTGCGGCTCGCGGAAGGTGCTTGGATCACACACGCACAGTGGCGCGAAGACTCACGGCACGCTATTCGCGGTTAGGTCGCGGTAGTTCGCGGTTCGCGGAAGGTGCTTGGATCGCACACGCACAATGGCGCGGAGACTCACGGCACGCTATTCGCGGTTCGGTCGCGGTAGTTCGCGGTTCACGGAAGGTGCTTGGATCGCACATGCACAGTGGCGCGGAGACTCACGGCACACAACTCGCGGTTAAGTCGCGACACTTCGCGATTCGCGGAAGGTGCTTGGTTCGCACATGCACAGTGGCGCAGAGACTCACGGCACACAACTCGCGGTTAAGTTGCGACACTTCGCGATTCGCGGAAGGTGCCTGGATAGCACACGCACAGTGGCGCGGAGACTCACAGCACACAACTCGCGGTTCGGTCGCGGTAGTTCGCGGTTCCCGAAAGGTGCCTGGATCGCACACGCACAGTGGGGCGGAGACTCACGGCACGCAACTCACGAGTCAGTTGCGGTACTTCGCGAAGAGACGCTAACTTGAGGCGCGGACGCTTCCGGTTACGCTACGCGGCAAGTGGGAGGCTGGGTTGACTGGAGGGGGTAGGCGTATGGCACTTACTGTGGTGTTGAAGAAAAACACTGTGGTTGATTTTGTACATTTTATTTTGACACCAACTGTCGTGATGCGTCCTGTTTGATAGACTGGAGACGACTGACAGTGACAGTTGTGTGCGTCCGGTTTATAAAGAGAAGAACTATATGCCAAAAAAATCTGCATTGAGTTTTTCCCTTTTCACATTACAGAAAATGTTATAGAAGTTTCGAGAAGCTTCTAGAGACATTTCCCTTACTCTTGTCACTAAGACTCAAGAATTACATTAAAAATATGCGTTTTACAACGATAAAAATCCTAATTATAATTATAACAATAACTATAGTAATAAGAATAATACAATGTCTAAATTAATATTAATGCTAATTTCTTTAGTGATAATATAGATATAAAAAAGCTAATGATATTGTTACACATTACTCGTCTAAAACACGTATCTACTTAAAACTAGCTGAAAAAGAAAAGAAATAAAATTAAAACTAAATACTCAAATTCGGAAATAATATTTCCGAGAATACATTATTTCCGCATCGTTACTTCCGAGAATCTCGTATTCACATAATACAGGTATCCGGAAGGGTCACAGCAAACCGGTTTGGCGCGTGACGTAGTCACTGTCTAGCCTAGACTTCATACTGGGTTCTCTCCCTTAGTGGCAGAATGCGAACAAAAAGTAGTTTCTTGTACGAAAGATAGCTGGCGCTGATGCGCTACGGGGTAAGAAGGGCGTTCTGTTTGAATTGCCGTTCGCCGTTTGCGTGATTCATGCGTTTTTACACGTGATTTTAACGAAAAAATGTCTTATTTGTTTTATCTTTGAACTGTATTTTAGTGCTGAAATGTTTTGTCATGTTGTGTTATTTCTTATAAAAAGAAGTGTCTTATTTTAAAAATCTGCTGTTAAAAATGGGTGAGTCTTTATAATGTTTGTAATGTGTTGTCAAAAAGGTAGGTTATGTTACGCGATTTAGAATGTTGAGAAATAAATATTTAAGACTTTAATAATATAGTTTTTCTAATATTTTAAAATTTGGTACTTACTATGGAACCTATTTTGAATATTTGTCACCGATTTTCCCTTTCCTAGAGTTACGAAATAGCAATTGATATTTCACAAATATTATTGTTTTGATTTTTGATCCTCATTTGCTAAGTTTTTCATGTTCAATTTTGACTTATTTCCTTTATTAACTATTTGTCATTTCGTGTATTTCTTTGATGAATTATATAAGTTTTGTTTTACAGTATCTCTTATTTTTGTTTTTAAATATTTTTCTGAAATTTTCATATAATTTTTTTTGTTAGTGTAATTTTTATTCCATTTTTTCAATTTCCTTTATTAATTAGTGCAGATAATCTTCTTTGACACAAATTTTTAATATGTAATCTTATTTATATTTTTAACATATATTCTACATTTAATTATTATGCATTTATTATTTTTATTATTTTTAAATATGCATTTTACTTTTGAGTAATTCTTGTTTTTTACGTTCTCGTTTTCTAATCAACTACGCAAGCTCTAGTTTCTCATGTTTTGTTATTACTCTTTTTAATTTCCAATTTTTCGTATTATAATTTTTTTAAAGGTGAATTAAATTTTTTTTTAACATTTGAAGAGTTTTTCTTCATTTTGTTTAATAATGCACTATAATAATTTTAATAATAAACATTAAAGTAAATGACTATTTTCATATTTATTCCCCTATTTTTAAAAAACTTTTAAATTTCTGATAATAGTTTGTTTACTATTTAGTATAATGTTTAGTTATTTCTCAATTTTTTTTCTCATAAATTTTAGAATTTCTTTTTATTGTTTATTTTGTTAGACACAAAATTTTATTCAATAATTTTATTGTTTGTATTAGCAAACTTCAATGTCCTGTAAAATCGTTGTTCTTCATTTGCTGGAATTTTAAAAATTTTCTTATTCTTTGTCGTGATTGCAAATATTTACCACCTTCAAATAATTTATTATTTTACAGACCGCAAATTGTCAACAACGATTTGTGTGGTTCCTTCCTGCGATTCGAAACGAGGTTCCAAGAGACACATTTTTCCCAAGAGTAGTGCGCTTGGTGAACAATGGGTTGAAGCTATCCGTCATTCTGTGCTATCAACCATGCCTTATGAAGAAATTCGCAACAAAGGTTATTGGATTTGTCAAAAGCACTTTTCTTCAGAAGTTTGTTGTTTGGGTGGACGGAAATCTTTGAAAAGCGATGCGGTTCCTACATTATTTCTACCACTTTCTGACCAGGAATTCGTTCAAGGAGCACGGAGGGCATCAATAGAAGCTGCACCCACAGTCAGCCCAAAAAAATACATCGAGAGTACCATGTTTCCGAACTTGTTTCCAATTAATTACACCAAATCGCCAAGTTCTAGTGCTATTCGAAGAAGCAGTTTGGACTGGGACACTTCAGATATGGCTTCTGTGCCATCAAAGCCACCCATTAGTAAAAAACGATTACTAACTAGTGCTGACGAATCTAGTAGTAGTTGTACTCCCCAGAAAAGAAGTAAATCTAGCATGGAGAAAGGATCAAGTGTCGCAGACTTATGTTTACTTGACATAAGCAATCTCGATAAAACACTTGACAGTTGTGAAAGCACCTCTGCGACTACTTTCCTTGAGTCATCGGATTCTAGAGAAATTGAAGGTAATTGTTTGAAAATGAAGAGTATTAAAAATCTCGTTGACGACACGATTCCAAACCCATTAGTTTGCAATGTACTTGAGTGTATAGAAAATGTCCCTCCAGATGATTTTGGAAGTACCTCTAATGCTGAAAAAGAATTTCTATCCGCAACACTACAATCTTCGAGCAAAAAAATGACAGATGGCACTTGTTCACGAGAGCTTAGTACTTTAAAAGCATCTAAAATGATCACAAGTGCTGGTAACTCCAAACGCGCTAAAGATTCATTGACACTTGTGAAAGATCGGATAAAAAGACGGAGAAAAATACAGGAACATCGTGTACAGGAAGTGGATGTAACTCCAAGAGGAAGGCGTGTCATAACAAATACTTTGATATTGCGAAAAGAATTATCAAGGTGCAAAAAGCAATTGAAAAGGTATAAAATGTTAATTTCTTCAATGTAACAAAAACATTTTTTACAATAATTCTTTTAGTTGAATTTTATTAAGAATATTTTACTTAAAATTAATTAATTATAAATGGAATTATAAAATCCAGATAAAAAAATCTATTGTGTTAAATAATTATTATTTGGCAACATCTCTAAAGAGTTTTGAAATAATTAATTAAATTAAACAATTTATTACTGATTTTGAAAACGATTAAATCTTGAATTGAATAGATTTTTAAAAAATGATCCCTCAAACTACAAAGAATGATTTATAACATTTTTTCTTACAAACAAATAGTTAATTACAAAAAATCATTTTTTTAATTTAAAATGACCAAAAAGAAATGTTAAAATTCTAAAAAAGTGTTTAAGTTATGGAGAAACGTTTCATTTAAAAATTATCTTATATTGGTAATTGTTATTCAAAATTAAATAAAATCTGCAATTGTAGGTACTAAATAATTATTTCAAAACAAATAGCAAAACATTTTTGTTCTAAAAATTGGAATTTTAAAAACTTAGGAAAATAAATGTTAATAATATTTTTAATTATTTAAAAAAAAAGTTAATAAAATTATGAATTGAGCGAATTTTTTTTTCAAGGGTTTGTACATCCTTAAGAAATTATGGTAAAAAAAATTAAGAGTAAGAAGAACAATTAAATTGTAATGATAGTTGTAATTTAGTTTCTTTATAAATAAATATATCACCAATATATTTAACAGTTTCTTTAGATATTTAAAATATCGTTTTTTTAACAGGAAGACAACCAGGACCAAATTGCAAAAGGATTGCTTAATGGTCTGTAAAAATTTTCAGCACTTGTCGGAAACACAACAAATCGTTGTGAAAATGCAGTTGAAAAACGCATTAATAGAACCCAAAGGTCGAAGGTTCACAGAAGACGAAAAAAATTTAGCCCTGGCCATATATAAACGCTCACCCACGGCATACCGATTTTTAACGGATTTATTAATATTGCCCTCTGTCAGTACTGTAAAACGAAATCTAGGACGGATTGAAGTAGACACTGGTATCAACAGTAACATTTTTCAGTTACTTAAGGAATGTGCCGAAAGTATGACAGACGAGAAAGATAAGGTGGTTATCTTAATGTGGGATGAAACACATTTAAAGATGGAGGTCCACTACGATTATAAAAAGGACAAAATCATCGGCTTTGAGGACTTTGGAAACCGGAGAACCAGCAAGTTTGCCAATGTTATTTTAGTTTTTATGATTCGAGGACTTTGGAAAAATACGAAACTACCGATTTCTTATTATTTTGCTAATGGAGCGACGACGCACTCAGATTTAGCCAGTCTTGTCCAGGATAATATTAAAATGTTACAAGAAGCTGGGTTTCATGTTGCGGCAACCGTATGTGACGCGGGATCATCCAACAACAAAGTTTTAAATTGTATGAGGGACTACTACATCATGAAATGTCGTGAGCAGAAAGTTGAACCAGGTAACTTATTTATTATATAATTTGTTTTTACACCTTTTCCCAATTATTCCCTAGTAATTTAAAATTATTTTACAATTTTCTCAGTTCCACGTATTTTTATCGCAATACATAGTTCCTGTCCTTTCATAATATTTGTCATAAATTTTTAGTTAATATTTTATATTTGTTCATACATTTAATGACTTTTAATGTTTACAATAAACTCTAAATATAATAAATAATTTGTCGTTATTTAATGGCATTTCAATCTTTTTCTTTCAAAGTCCCTTAAATATTATTACTGCGTTTTTTAGCTAAAAAAATAAGTTTTAAAATAATCTTTGCTTAACAGAGAGTTTCAGCAAATATACTTTTTCCTGAAATTATTTGAAATCAATTTTGATTATGTTTGTGTTTGCGCTAAAAATAATTGTTTTAGTTACGTTCGCCACCTTCATTAATTTTCTTCAATTGTTCATATTTTTTGTGGTATATTTTTCAGTAATTTTCAGTTTTCTATTACTTTCTATATTTTAATACATACTTTTATCTCATAAAATTCTGATTATTATTTTTACCGTTGATTTCTATATTTCCACGAACTTTATACTTTTTTGTTTTGTACAATGAAAGTCACGCAGATTTTTGTTATAGAAAGAATTTGTAATTTTCAGACCCGAGGGAAGGAGTTGTGGAGATTAATGACTCTAAAATATGCCTTTTGCACGACACAGTCCACTTATGCAAATGCTGCAGAAATCTTCTGCTAACATACTTATTGGAAATTGATTTTAAGGAAGCGGATAAGAATCCCTCTGAACCAAAAAAATTTGTGAAATGGGAGCATTATGAAAAGGCTTATGAAATGGACATTAACAGCGGTCTGTACACTCGTTACATTCCAAAAGTAACCGAGGTTCATGTGCGAAAAAACAAAATAAAAAGAATGAAAGTGTCGCACTGCTGTCACATTTTTAGTCGCTCCATGGCAGAATGGATTCACCTGTGCACTCGTCTGGAAGGTAATTACGTATGCTTAACTGTTTTCTTGTCAATCAATAAATCGAAAATCAAATTCTTTTCATTTAAATTCCATAACTGTACAGTTACTCTTTCTGTGCTTTAAATATATTTTTTAATTAGCAATGTTGACTCATTTCTTTATTATTATTTGTTATTATTATTATTATTTCTTTATTTTTGTTTTATTTTTTTTACATATTATTCACTATGAATACTGTTTTAAAATTTTCGTATTCCCTCAATAAGGTTTAACGCTCTATGCTGATCGATAAAAAACATCATACTTTTATTTTCATGGAAATCCTACTTTTGTAACTGCTCATATAATCAAAAGTACGAAAAACATTATTTAATAATTGTTTTGTTACGTTCATAAATAATTAAAATGTTTTGTAGACTTAGATAGAAAAACCACTTCTTCTAGTTCTGTCTAAATAATTTCAAAAAAATTCTTATTTCTTTTATTGACCCAAAAGTGAACTGAAAATAATTGTTTCCTTTAAGAATATATCATTTCAGTCACTTTCATCTGCTGTTCGTAAATTAAAAAGTAAAACATTAAATTATTGGATACATCATAAATAGATAACCTTAAACTACTAAAAAATACTGTGTTCATTGATGTTATGAACCGTTTTATGTCTTTTCCTAGCTTACACCACCACGGAAGGTACTTTCAAAATGGAAAAAGAGGCCTTGACCACGGTCCATTTCACACGTTTTCAAGATGATTTATTCGACTCCCTCAATGCCAGAAAAAGAAAAGCGGATGCAGTTGCTATGAAGAAACCCCTGAAGCAAGTCTTGACTGATGACAGCCCACACTTGGAATTTTGGAGGAACGCTATAAAGCAATTCCAAAATATGCGTTACAGGACATTGGAAAATGTTAATCCTCCTAGGGCTAATGATACACGTCGCAGGTTCATCCGTACTCTTAAGCTGCTGCCAGACCTTTGGACGAATGTAAAAGAGAAAGGATTTCCCTACTTGAAGACTGGTTTCGTCAACCAAGATCCGTTGAAAAATCTGTTTGGTCGATTAAAAGCATATGGCGGACGAAACGTGACTCCTTCTTGCTTTCAAGCGGAAGGACAACTAAAAGCATTGATGGTTTCTGATCTAAGCGGAAAAAATTCAATTGGAGCCAACTGCTTGGATGACGGTGGAACAACGTTGACCACTTCCCAGATAGCACAAAATTTTGCAAGAAGTTTGTGGCAAGTTTGCGCTGCAAAGGTCGCAAGTTTGCACGGCAAACTTGCAGCAAGTTTTGTGCATATGCTACAATGTCGTTGGGTGGCAAACTTGCCATGCAAACTTGCTGCAAACTTGCCGTGCAAACTTGCAGACAATTTTTTATGCAAACTTGCAGAAAATTTTCACGGTAAACTTGCAGTGACTTGTCACCGCGAATTTTTGCTTTATTTTGTGTCAAAAGTTTTAGGTGAGTTTAATTAATAAAAATTATTGAAATATAATAAGAAGATAATAAGCAATATTGCAGTATTTTATATTTTGAGAACAAATTGATTTATTAAAATTGTATACGAATATACATGTAATAATAGTAATATAATAATAGTATTAAAATGCTGAGCAGCAAATACCACCAACCGCACCTGAAATATTACAAATGGAATATATATTACTCAAAGTTTCGTAAGTACAGTGAATAGTGTTTTTTAAAGAAGTATAAAAAATGTAAAAAATTGTTCAGGAAAGATGGTAAGTAGTATAAATTAAAACAAGAAGTGGGGTCCTTTTTTATAAAAAAAAATTATGTTCATTTCACGAACATTGTGCTTCCTCATAGGAAAAAATCTTTTCGTCTTTTTTTATGTTCGGCCTTCTCAAAGCTCGTTTTCCTTAAAACGGTTTTTTTCTAATTTAAAAATTTTTTTCATCCTAAATGTTAATTTTATTTTTTATTATTTTCTTCAGCTTCTGTTGGTATTAAAAAGTAAATATTATTAATAAAAATTGTAAACAAAAAGAATTTTTAAAAAATTCTAAAATTTTAATTTTATATTAAAGTTAAAAATAACGATTAATTTCATAAATTTCGGTAAAATGTATACTTCATATAAATTAATCGATTTGTTTTGATGTATAAAATCTAATAATAAGAAAAAATTATCCAAATTTTGAGTAAAAAAAAAGTTATTTAAAAAAAGACAATATTCGACTTCTTTTAAAAAACTAAAAATACCCAAGAAGCACGAAATATCACCAGGATGTCACGGTGATATCGTTTGGTGATATCACTGTGACATCCTGGTGAAATCAAAATGTCCGCCTCATGGCGATATCACACGGTGACATTGAGGTGATATCACTCTGATATCACTGTGAGATTGAGGTGATATCACTGTGATAATGAAAAATTCCACTGAAATTGTCTTCTTTTTTTAAACATACAATAATTAATAATAGAAAATTTATTAATTATTGTATGTTTTATTAAAAAAAAACCAATTGAAAAAATATTTCACTATCACAGTGATATCACCTCGATGTCACAGTGATATCACCTCGATATCACAGTAATACCACCAAAATCTCACAGTGATATCACAGTTATATCACAGCGATATCACCTCAATGTCACCGTGTGATACCGCCATGAGGCGGACATTTTGATATCACCAGGATGTCACAGTGATATCACCAAAGGATATCACCGTGACATCCTGGTGATATTTCGTGCTACTTGGGTAGTGATTTTATCTATGAATTTTAGTGAAATATGAACTTATTATAGGCCAAAAAATTTGTTTTAACATAAGGAATACGTTTTTTAATAAACAAAGTGAAATATATAACATAAAAAAATTTTTTGGTAACAAATTAATTTTCTAGTTTTTGGAAAAATGACATAAAAAAAATTGTTTGCATATTTTTGGAAATATTTGTGTCCGATTTTTGCTCTTGATGGAAACAATAAGCCTTCAAAATTCCAGGACGATTCATCAAAACGTGTTTAAGATATCTTGTACACAAGAAATTTGCCATACATACATCCATCCACACACACACACACACACACACACATACATACATCCGGACAAATGTTCCTCATGTCGAAATATATATACCCCAGTTAAAAATTCCTTCGAACAACTGAATTTAAGATATCTAAAAACCACTATCACTATAAAGCTTCCTCTGTGAGGAAGCAATATAAAATTGAATAAAATAATAGAATCTCATTTTCATCTCACACAACACACAGCAAAAGTAGGTAAAATAAGTAAATTTTATTAACTATTAAACTCACCGTTTCGTGCATTTTAAAAATGCACGAGAAAAAGAACTGCAAACTGAAGTATTTGAGAGAGAACAATCTCGTTTTTAATAAGAAAAGAAACATTTACTCTTCGTCTTCACTCGATGGCAACATCATGTCTAACTCTTGCTGTCTGCGCCTTGCTAGGGCTTTCCTAAAATAGAGATGTTGATGTGTAAATTATTATTAATTAAAAACACGTTCTAAAAATTAGTATGAATGCATTTGTGAAAATTAATTTTTTTCTGATTCCGAAAAATTTATACTTTTTATTTAAAAAATAATGCAAGGGGATGCAAGAAAATATTACTAAATGAAAAATTTAAATAGCAGTATTTTCATTAAAAATTAATTTTTGCAAGTATATCATTTTTTTAAAAATTTCTTTCGTAATTTTCAACTAATATTTTACTTACTCTAAACGCTGTTGTCGATTCTTGCACTGATACAACCAGTTTTGCACAGTAGATTTAATATCTGTCATTGTGATTTCTGGATGCAAAGCTTCCAAAGCTTCTATAAATAAATAATATTATATTTTTAAATATATGTAAAAAAGAATAAATTTGTGCAATCATTGCAAGCGCTATCAGTTGTAATCTTTGAAAACTCATTTTTTATTCTATCAAATTGACAGCTGTTAAAATGTACAAAAAATTTATTTTTATCTTAATAATTATTTTAATTACATAAAATTACTCTCAATATAATGCATAAGACTTACGAGCATACGTTTGTGCTTTTTTTCATTCGTAGAATTCTTTATAGGAATTCAAAAGAAAAATTAAAATTCCTTCTATTAAAATTTTTAATTTTTATTATCAGAACCATAAAAAAATTATGGACAACTTAATAGCACTCGCAAATGTTCGCATACTGAAGGGCAGAATTGTAAGGAAATAATGTTAATGCTGTATATAGGATATATTGCAAAAAAAATATGTATCGTGAATAAATATCTTCAAATTAAACTTTAATTAGCTTAGATACATTGAACAGTTAGCAGGGTTGCCACAAAAATCCATTTTTAAATTTTCTTAACATTTCCCTGACATTAAAAAATGTTATATATACACATTAAATAATTAGGAAATTGAAACATTTTTTATTAAAATTAAGAAATTTTCCCTGACAAAAACTTTTTATTACAGATGAATTTTAATAAAAATTGAATATTAAAAACTTTAAAAAACATTTCTAAAATCATTTTACTGATGTTCTACTTTATTAATTTTTTTTCGATTTTTTCCAAATTTATTTGTACTTTTTTTACTGTTGATGTCAATTATTTTTAAAAATCTAAAATTTTATTTTTGAATTGAGATTATGATGTAAGGGGAGGAGGGATAAATAAAAACGTGACCTTAATATTAAAAAAGTTATTTTGATGAATGAGGATTAAGAAGTTTATTAAGCCCTGATTTTAAAAAATCAATTATTTAAACAAATTTGAAATTAAAAATTCTTTAGAATTAAATTCTTGTCAAAAATTATAAAAAAAAATCTACAGCAATTCAAAATTATGAAATTTTCAATTTAAAACATTTTGAAATTCAATTTTCAAAAAGTTTAATTGTAACATCTTAAAAAATCAATTATTTTAGATATAATTTAAGTTGTCAACTAAGAAAAAATGAGAAACTTGTATTTTTTGTTTTGGAATAAATCGGAAATTTGAATAAATTAAAAATTTGATTAAGCTGAAGTTCAGATACTTTAATTTTCTAGTTAATTGATATTAATTAAAATTTGCATGACTCGAAATAATCGATTCACATTTTTACTAATATAAAAGTTTAAAGGAATTGATTAAAATTTAAAAAAATTGAAATTTGAATTGATTAAGTTTGATTAAAAATAGAGAATAAATTAAAATTTTAACCAGCTATCTAGTGTTTTGATCAATTAAAGTTAAAATTGATTAAAATTTGGAATAATTAAAATTTTAAATCCCATAAAATTTTGATATATTAGAATTTCCACAAAAATCCATTTTCCAATTTCCCTGACATTAAAAAAATTTCCCGGACAGGAATATCTTTACAGATAAGGAATTTCAACCAAATGTTTATGTTATATAGTTTAAAATATATTTATAAATTCATTGTACTAATATTCTACTTTCTAAAATTCTATTGCATTTTTTTATCTCAATTATTTTTAAAATTTTTGATTTTATTCAATTTTAAAATTTTTCGAGGCAAAGTATATTTGCCTGTCATTTCCCTCACTTTCTTGATTTGTGGCAACTCTGGTAATCAATTAAAAATAGTTAATGTTTAAATTACACAAATAAATTGTCAGAGCTGTGTCGAGACAAGTCTGCGCCCGGGGCAAAGGTAACAATACGAGGCCTCCCTCTACAGTGAATTTCTAATTTCAGCGCCCCCCAAAAATGTATCAAAATCTTGGCGCTCGGGGCGTCCGCCTCCTCAG
>WNHD01002738.1:0-23042 GCA_011057455.1 Ganaspis sp. Gsp50 | reverse complement strand
ATCGCAGATATCAAATAATTTTGTTAATTCGGAAAACTTGCGGCCATGATTTTCAGAAATATCCTATACAGATTGTGCTCCTTATACTACTTCGTGTTTTTAATACAAAACATTAAGGGTGGTGCCCGATACATAACCCCAAAGTAAAGTAATTTTTAACGTAAACGAAAATAAAATCAAAATTAATTTACAATAATTTCTTTAGATCTAGTAATACAGTTTTCAAAAAATATTAGGTAGAGTCAAAAATGTTTGCAAATGATGATTTTTTTTTAAATTTTTTCTTTCGGTTCAGACAAAAGTCAAATTTTTTATCCGCTTTTTATAAATAAAGGCTTATTTTACTCATTGAAACATACTTTACAATCGTAAATTTTTTAATATTATGAACAAAACAAATTTGATTTATTGTTTGTTATTTTTAAGAAATTGTATTTAACAAAATTGAAAAAATTACCTTTGTAGAGTATGTTTCAATGATAAAAATAGGCCTTTGTTTATAATAATTGGATAAAAATTGTGACTCTTGTCGCAGCAGAAAGAAAAAAGTACAAATATTACAAACAAAATCATTATTTGCAAAATATTTTGACTCTGCCTAAAGTTTTTGAAAGTGCATTACCAGATGTAACACAATTTTTTAAATTATTTTTTATGATTCGTTTCTTAGCATGCTTTGCATTAGAAACCATTTTTTGGTTTGAGGTTATGTTACGGTCACCACCCTCCTTAATTTTAAACAATTTTGGAAGATCTAAACATTCTTTTTTAAAAAAATTATGTTGACTAAAAATCTTTTGCAAATAATTATTTTTTCAAAAATTGGCTTTTTTTCTATCAACTCAAATAAATGTTGCAATTGTCATCCAATTTTTAAAAATAAAGGCTTATTTACTTTTACTAAGACATTTATTTAGACGAAAACATTTATTTAGTACGAAAACATTTATTTCGTACCAAAACATTCTCTTTAATCGTAATTTTTTCAATATTAAAAATATTTTGTTAAACATTTATAAATAAAACCAAGGAATTTTATATTCCATACATTTTTTTAACAAAATATTTTTATAAACATTGAAAAAATTGCGATTAAAGATAAAATCTTAATGAGTAAAATAAACCTTTATTTTTAAAAATTGAATGAAAATTGCAGCTGATGAAAAAAAGGCAGAATATTGAAAAAATTATAATTTGTAAAAGATTTTTAGTCAACATAATTTTTTTAAAAAAAGAGTATATTTAGATCTTCCAAAATTGTTTAAAAATAATTTTGATAAATATTTTTGTTTGTGTTGAAAATCATTTTTTTAGTTTGAGGTTATGTTATGGTCCCGACCCTCCTTAACAAAAAGTTGCAAATTCTTTTCCTTCTTTGTATCCATCAATTTTACTCACTCCTTTCTTTTTTTTTTATTACACATTCCCATTTATTCTAAACACTCTACTTTTTTTTTATTATCATAAAGAATTTTATTAAGCAGTCAATTTATTTCACTTTTTTTTACAACAAAATCCCATTATGTTTTATTTGCTTTTTATTCGAATCTACTTTATTTTCAAATAATTTAGATTATTTTTCCTTTAAATAAATTTACTTTATTTTAGTTTTATATGAATTTAGCTTCATTTTATTTTTATATGAATTTTGCTTTATTTTATTTTTACATGAATTTTGCTTCATTTTATTTTTACATGAATTTTGCATTATTTTATTTTTATATGAATTTTGCTTCATTTTATTTCATAAATGTTATTTTGTTTTATTTTTATATGAATTTTTCTTCAATTTAGGGTCAGTCCAATATCTTTCGAACAAAGTGGTTGCGACCTAATTTTTAAAATAAATGATACTTAACATAAATAATTCTACACGTTTCAACATTGCGAAATCGAAAACATTTTATCGAAATTCTTTTTAGTTAAAAAGTTTGCTTCATTTCATTTTAATATAAATTTTACTTTACTTTTACATGGATTTTGCTCTTTTTTATTTCTAAATAAATTTACTTTATTTTCTTCCTGTATGAATTTTGGTTCATTTTATTCTTATATAAATTTAATTTATTTTTTTTTGTATCAATTTTGCTTCATTTTATTTATATATAAATTTCGCTTTATTCTTACATAAATTTATTCTATTTTATTTACAAATATATCTACTTTATTTTATTTTTAAATAAATCTATTTTTTTTAATTTTAAATAAATGCACTTTTTTTAATTTTAAATAAATGTACTTTATTTTATTTTCATATAAATTTCCATAAAGTAGTTTAAATAAACAGCAAACCAATGTGTGAGCAAAAAACAATGGCTAAAAAACTGACTTAAACATAAAAACAAAAAATATCTATTTTCTTAAAAAGCAATTTTATTCATTTTTATGTTACAAATGTTCAATTGATTTATGTTAGAAATATTGAATTTACTTATGTTAAAAATATTCAATTTATTTACTTTACAAATATTCAATTTATGTTAAAAATATTCAATTTATTTACGCCGAAAATATGAAATTCATTCATCTAAAAATTTTATAAAAAAAGATAATCCAATTTATGGAAAAATGGAAAGAAATTCATAAAAATTTACCACAAAACATTGCGTATCTTCAAAAATAAATGATACTGCAAAATAATGGAAAAATGTGCAAAAATATCAAAAATTTTAGAACGAAAAAATTGATGGGAAGAAAAATATTCTTAGGAGTCATTTTCGTTGGAAACTGAAAACATTTCGAGGCTTCGATTTCTCAACTTTTTGACAATGCACAGTTACAATTATCATTATTACTATTTTTATATGTACATATAAATTAAATTCTTTTGTATCATATTCTTAATTTAATTTAAACATTTAGCGCAATATCCTTGATTGTGTTAATCAAGATTAATTTTTCTTTTACACAGAAAACAAAATTTAATGACTAAATAATTGGACTTTGTACAATTGCAACCGCTGTTAAGATGAAATGAAAAAATAAAAATATGTTTACTAAAAAAAAAAAAAATTGTATCAACACAATAAATATTGATTTTTAAAATATTTCTTCTCAATTCGAGGGTTGAATTTTTTTTTCTTCTCTAAAGATAAAATTCCTTTATTAACAATTTGTGTACAGCACGAGAGCGCGCGGTAATGTTAAAAAAAAATAATTTTGAACCTGTAAAGGAAGCCATTATGAAACACTTTTAAATACGTTTTATTTTTTTCAACGAATTTTTCCTTTCTTCATATATTTGTTTCATATATTCTTCAATATTTTCTTAAATTTTGCATTCAGTTTTTTTCAAAGAGAAATAAAACGTATTTTATTTTTAATTCTTACAGAAGCTTCAAATGGCATTTTTTCTTTTTTTGAAAGATCTGCTACTTTTTAAGAATCAATGTAATTTAATTTAAAGCTGTCAATTATTGTTTGTCAAAAATATTAATAGTTTAAAAAAAATGACGCTGAATTTTGCAACGTTTTTTTTCGTTTACAAAACATGAAGAAACACATTCTTGCGATTTTCACATTTTTAAAATAGTTATTTACAATTTCTGAAGGTTACTTTTTGCATTATCTTTTTAAAAAGTTCATGGAAAAAAAGTAAGTACAAAAAGTACTGGAACAAAAAGTAAGTAAAGAAAATTATTTTCTAGTTTTTTTGCAAGTGAAAAAACGTTGCAAACTTCAGTATCTGTAAAAAAAAAAGGTTTTAAAAAAAGATTTTTTAAAAATGATTTTCAAAAAAAGAGTTAGAAAGAGTTAAAAGAGTTTAAAGAAAGTTTTAAAATAAGTTTTAAAAAAAGAGTTTTAAAAGAGAGTTAATAAATAAAAAGAGTTTTAAAGAAAGTTTTAAAATAAGAGTTTTAAAAGAGAGTTAATAAATAAAAAGAGTTTTAAAGAAATGATGGCATAAAAAAGAATAATTGTACCTATTTTTTACTTTTCAAATTTATTTAGTTCGTAATATATTTACAAAAACCGAATGCTTTTTCAAACTCATGCGAAAAACATTGTTTTTATGAATTCTGCTTCTATGTTTTTCAAAAACTTTTAATTCTTAATATTAGTCGTTAAAAAACAAAATTTAAATTTATTGAAAGAAAAAAAAATATTAAATAGTATTTATACCTGTATGGATGTTAAAATGGCAGAAACATCGTACGTGGGACTCCAACGATTCTGCAGAATATCGAGACAAATACCTCCATCAGCATAAACATTCGGGTGGAACATCTTACTAACAAATCTTACAGTAGGTGGTTTATTTGGATATTCTTCCGTAAATTCTATAGTGAGTTTAAACGTCCCATCTTCGAAAGGTGTATCGTGTGGTCTGAAATATTAATTCATTACTAATTTACTAATTTTAAATTACTAATTTAAAAATATCCTTCATTTTTACTTTTTTAAAAAAATATTACACATCGAGATTTTGCTTTTATTTTGTACTTTTTATTATTATTTTTTTATTCTTCAAAAATTACTAAAAAAAAGGATCAAATAACATCCTTTGATGATATATATTTATATATATATATTTTTTAATTATTATTTTCAAATGTTTATTATTTTTATTTGTTTTTGCTTCCTTATAGAGGAAGCATTGTAATCGTGCTTTATTTTTTATTATTTTAAGTTTTTTATTATTTTTTTGCTTTCTATTTTCTATTATTTTGTATTTTTTTTTCTATTTCTTATTATTTTGTATTTTTTTGTATTTCTTGTTGTATTTTGTTGTTGTATTTTATTTTATATTTTTTGTATTTTATTGTATTTTTTGTATTTTATTGTATTTTTTTGTATTTTATTGTATTTTTTGTATTTTTTTGTATTTTATTTGTATTTTTATTTTGTATTTTGTATTTTTTTTTATTTTATTGTATTTTTTTTTGTATTTTTTTGGTATTTTTCTTATTTTATTATTTTTATCTGTTTTTCATTTTTATTAAACATTATGTTGTTATTGCTCATAAAATTTTAAAACGACTTTTTTTTAATCAACGTTTTACGTGACTTTAAACATAAATTAATATTTTTTTTAAATGAATGCTTTAAGTGACTAAACAATAATAAAGGTACAGAAGTTAATATTAACAGAAAAAGTTTTTACCCAAATATAACTGCATTCCAAATCATAATATTGTTATCAGTTGGTGCTCCAGAAACTCCCGTAGGTGGATCTTCTTGCAGTCTGTGAAATACAAATTGAAAAAAAGTAATTAAAACTTTGTTGATTAGTTTTTCATAGACGCAATTCACTAAAACTTGTTCAGCACAATTATTAAATCATAATTTTAAATCCACTATTATTAAATATTTTAGACTCCTACTTTTTCAAAAAAAAAAGAAAATAAAAAAGAAATTAAAAATAAAACAAAAGAAAACAAAAAATAAAACAAAAAATAAAACAAAAAATAAAACAAAAGAAAACAAAAAATAAAACAGAAAAGAAAGCAAAAGAAAACAAAAAAGAAAACAAAAGAAAACAATAGTGATGAATAAAAATTGACTTTTTTCCAAAAAAAATAAGCAAGAACAAATTTAAATAAAAATTTTATTTAAATAAAATAGTCAAGAATAAAATCGATTTTTCACAAATGAAAAACAAAAAACAATAAGGAAGAATAAAAATCGATTTTTTAAAAATAAAATAGGCAAGAATAAAATCGGTTTTCTTAAAAAAAGAAGCAAATATAAAATAGACTTTAAAAAGAAAATAATAAAAATGAAATTGATTTTTTACAAATAAAATAAGCGAGAAAATGGCTTTTTCAAAAAAAAAGCAAGAGTAAAATATTAAGAATAAAATCGATTGTAACATAAACTGGTATTTTTTAAATTTACTAAATTTACTGTTTTCAAATAAACTAGTCTTTATAATTTATTGTTTCCCATTACAAGCTATTATTAGAATTGATTAAATTTAAAAAAAAACACGAGGCAAAGGAAATATTAATTCAACTGTAAAATTTATTATTAAAACATTTTTAAAACACTTTAATTTTATCAAAAATCCTTTCTAATCATAAATATAAATTTTGCGCCTAAATTCTAATTAAGTTATTGAATTATTAAATTCTAATAAAATTATTGAATAATTAAATTCTAATAAAATTATTGAATTGTTAAATTCTAATAAAATTATTGAATAATTAAATTCTAAACAAATTATTGAATGATTAAATTCTAATAAAATTATTGAATAAATAAATTCTAATAAATTATTGAATTATTAAATTCTAATAAAAAACGAGTTTATCATTCGGAGATAATATCAAATGACATCAAACGGTAGACACAATATATACAAATCTTTATCTTACGCAGGAAATACATATTTGAATGTACGATTAATTTTTTCGTCGCATGACTAATTCCATAACGGCACACAAATTTTATATTTTTGAGTATCCAAGGCTCTAACCAGTTACAAAAAAAGGCACTAAAAACTTCTCTACACTGTACACAAGAATTGATTTTCGCCGCAATTGCACTTTTAATGAAGCAATTATCAAACCGATAAAATTATAATAAATGTCTGGAATTATAAATAATGTTTTAATTTTCTTTTTCGTTAGTAACTTACGTTTGTTTCTGTCTTATACAAATATAAATCAATAATATCGATATTTTTACCTTAATAATGATAATGATAATAATCAATTGAGCAATTAAAGTAAAAGTTACATAAGAATATTGTCAAGTTGATATAGTTTATCAAAAAAAGAGAAAAAAAACTCATAGGCAAACTGTCATTTTGCCGAGAAGTAATGTTTTGCAAGTAAAAATATTTTGTATATTTAAAAAACGAGTCGTAAAAAATATTTTGAGTGTGTAGAAAATATTTTGAGTGCCTAAAAACTGAAATACACTTAAAAATGTGCAAAGAACAAATGGATTTGAAGGACTTGCGAGAGGTTGTAAGGAAAAAGTGAATCAAATGTTAAAATATCGCAATCATGTTTCTATTAATACCGATGCGATGACGTTAATCTCGGTTGTAGTATAGAAATAAAATTTGGCTTTGTAAGAAAAAGAAATAACTAGAAAAAGAAATAACTCAAAAACAAAACTAAAAAAAAAAAGAAATTTTGAGAATAAAATTGAAATTATGAACTCGAGAGAATATTTGAGGAAGCAAAACGTTTAATAGCACTAAAGGTTTAATAACACATATTCAGGTTATAAAAACAACTATTCCGTGATTATCAGTCTCAACATGTTATTGCACTATTACAAAATGTATTTAATTTACTAGCATTACCTTTTGAAGTCCCTCATGAGCCTTCTTCTCGCGGGCGTAGACATCCCTCAGGACTTAAAACTCTCAGAAATGGTTGATTGATTTATCAGCGACAACCTTCAACCGTTGGAAGCTCTAATTTTAAGCAGATTTTCCTCTAGACAAAGGCAACGACTACGACAGAATCACAAAATGCAAACTCAACTTTCCGACCTCGAGTTAATTTCGAAGCCACTTGACCTCTCACTTATGTTCCTTTGTAAGATCAACTTTTCACTCTCAATTCTTTCTACAATTTATATAAAAAAAAAAAACGCAACAAAATATGACGCACACGCGGTTGTCAATGTCTGACGCGTACGCGTAAAACGTTCGGATCAAATTGATTGAAATTATAGGAAAAGCTAGTACCTAGTAGTAATAATCACTCTATCACTTGGTCTTTTGTCAGAATGAACGGATTCGTGCTTTTGAAGAGCCTTCAAGATTTGATCCTGGTTGTCCCCAGAATGTCGTTAATCCGTCGTCTGTCTCAAGTTCACTTTGTTCTGACTTGTCTTCGACAAAAAAGCCAGTTTCAAGTGAATTTCAGTTTTTAGCTGGATACTCTTGACGACGTTCACGATTGTGCATGCGCTACAAAGAAGATGCGCGACCACGACGTTTGCTTTTACTTATCAAACAAATAAACAACACTAATCTTTCATTTTTCCCTTTAAACGAGTCAAGGAGTAGTGTTTTCAAGTCCCGACAAGTTGCTTTTTAATTTGTCTCTAAATTTTGCAATACTCTAGTCCTGCGCAATACACCTAATTTTCAAGAATTTTACACTTTATTAGTCTGTTTAATAATCGCAGATGTCCGACTTTTTAAAATCGACGACATAGGCGACTGTAGGCAATCACCAACACAACTGATCAACGAATCAAAAATGTCTCTCCCACATGTGTGAATATGTTGTACGACATTTTACGAACACAAAGGAATAATTGCGGATCGCGATTGGCTAATCATTATTATCAGCAGAAAAAATGTCACTTGTATTTGGCTAATTTTAATGATCTGGGTTTTAATAATTGGATAAAGTACTTTTTATTTTGTTTTTGCGGTATGCATTTGTGTGTCATGCGTAGTTTTGCGTATTTGTTTTACGCCAATTTTTACGTTACGTAAATTCACCATAAGCAGAGATGGGTATATGAGTGCAGCTTAAATTTTTTTACTAAAGAACTATTGTTTTCAAACGCAATTCCGATTGGATATGGGTAGTTTTCCAGAAAAGATTTCCTACGAATGAAAAAACGTTTAAATTTCTTTTCTATTTTGTCTTTTATAACAAAATTGATATACTATTTTTCACATCCGCACGCCTTTCTATAATTCGAATATCTTTTTCTTAAAAAAACCGCTTTTTTGGATAGAAGAAAGTTTCTTGGATAAATGAACGTTTTTTGGACAAAAGAAACATTTTTTCTTAAAAAATAACGTTTTTTCAAACAAAAGAATGTTTTTATGGACAAATTAATGCTTTTTGGACAAATTAATGTTTTTTGGACAAATTAATGTTCTTTTCGGTCGTCGACCAACAAAATTTACATTGGAGTAAGAAAGACAGACTGTGTGCTGTCTCTTTTGTTCCAAAGGAAAGTTTGTTGGTCGACGACCGACAACCAAACGTGTAAATGTGCCCTTCTGTTAAACTTGTCCGAATCATAAAATATACATTAGAGAAAGAGAGAAAGGTATACAGTCTGTCTCATTTTGTCCAATGTAGATTTTGCATTTGAACAAGTTCAACAAAAGGTGTAAATGCGCCTTTAGATAAAACTGCATTTACATCTTTTGCTAAATTTGTTCAGTTGGAGACATATATGCCTTCCAAAAGGTTACTGGATAAATTCCTACTGTGCGTGTCACCTTCTATGTTGCTTCATTCTATGCTTATGAGACATGTTAAGGCATGAAATAAACTAACATAGAAAACGACACGCACAGTAGGAATTTGTCTAGTAACCTTTTGGAAGGCATATATGTCCACGATTGTTCAATTTAAGGTGCATTCACACCTTTCTTAAAACTTGTCCAAAGCGTAAAAGCTACAATTAAAGGCGCATTTACACCTGTTGAACTTGTCCAAAAAGAAAAATCTACATTGGACTAAATGAGACAGACAGTATACCTTTCTCTCTTTCTCTAATGTAAATTTTAGAGAGAGTCTAGAATAGACTGTTTTGAGGTTAGATTTGCTCGGACAAGTTTAGCAGAAGGTGTAAACTAAACCGTGTAAACGCAGCTTTATTGTATTGCTTTCTTGATTCTTGAATCTTCATGCGCAGACCAAACCGGAAGGAAGTATGCATTACTTTCCCATCTCTGTTAAGTCCCATCAATGTGAATTTGCCTTAAGTTTTGTTCACTTGCGCAAATTACAATAATTTATGTAAAATACGTAAGAAACTCCAAACTTTGCGTGGCTACCCACCAGTGATGGTACCAAAAGGTTGATCTTGTCTGTCTGCGGTAAGAACAACAAGTTCATTAAGTTCATTTTCTTCCTTTGACCCGTAGAAAAAAACGGGAGTGTTTCTGATTAGATTGATTTACTCAAAATAATGTCAGATTCCCGTCGTCGTAGAAAAGTCCATCATTCAGGGGATTCAGATGACCTTTCGGATTCCTATGATGAACTAAATACAACAAAGGTGACACAAGTATGTGTAAATTCAGTTCTCTTGAATTTAGATACGATAATTTTTAAATCATTCCATTATTGTTGATTGATCATTCCATTTCTGCGAATAATTATCCCTCGTTTCTTAAATTCCAAAAATTGATCATCAGTCTACAAATTGCTTACACGTGTCTTTTTCAACTTTATTTATTATTTCACTCAGAAAGGTTAGAATTGTGTGTAACGCGTTAGACAATTTTTTTAAATTTTAATATTGCATTGTAAAGAATTGTATTTTATCGGATTTTTGATAAATATGGCTTTTATTAAAGTTCTTGATTCTCTTGTCGAATTATTGTTTGCATCATTTTATCTATTGTAAAATTGTAAATATACAATTTTTGGAGCAAGGTTTAATTTTTGTTAATTTTTATTCTTTGGTAAATAATAAAGGCTTAAAATTTCGTGTATTTGTGTACGATGTGTTTTAAAATATTTTATCGGTGATATGAATCGTTGATAGTGTATACACAAAGTTTGTTTACATTTCAGGAATGATTGCATTAGCTCAAAAAATTACAGACAAGAAAGTACACGTGAATTCAATCCCACAAGTATTTCACAAACATTTGTTTCGAAATTCAACTATCACTTTCATTACACTGAGATTTAAGATAAGCTCTCATTATTGATGAGAATGTAATATTAAGATATAATTAAAAAGATTTTATTATATAGATTATTAATGATTACTAATTTAATAATTAAATTGCCAAGAAAAAGGGACAATCATTTATTTCTTAAGAACGGAATGATCAATCCATAAATTAATAATAAATTTCGTTATTTTAGTTAATGTAGTTCGTTATTTTAAAATTAATTAATTTTAATCATGTGCTTTGTTATTTTAATGAATTGAATTTTATTAATTGCTTTACAGAGCAGTGACGCAATTGAAGATTGTCACGATTCGGAATATGACACCGCCGGAAGTGAATCTGAGACAGAGTCACAAGAAGCTGTTCAACGAGAAAGTGGTGATGGACAAGAGGAAGAAAAAGCTCAAAGAAAATTAGATGATGACGAAGATCGTCGGAATCCTCAGTACATTCCGAAACGCGGCACATTTTACGAACACGATGACAGAACTGCAGAAGAGGTGACAGAAAACACTGCTGAACCTCCAGTGGATCGAGAAAATAAAGAAAAGAAAGTGTGGAAAGATAAAGAAGACAAATGGAATCACGACAGATACAATTATGCGGAGCAAGGACCAAAAAGTCACGAGGAACTCATAGCTGTTTATGGTTATGATATTAGAAACGAGGAAGGACCGCCCAGGGCTCGTAGAAGAAGACGCTATGGGTAAATTAATTAATTCCCACTTAACCGGGAAAAATGGAGAATCGAAAAACAAAACGGGAAATGACTGAAAATTGAAAAACAAAACGGTAAATGACGGAAAATTGAAAAATAAAACGGGAAATGACGGAAAATTGAAAAATAAAAAGGGAAATGACAAAAAATTGAAAAATAATAAAGAAAATGACCGAGAATTGAAAAACAAAACGGAAGATTCGTTACTAAACCGGGAATTTATTCACCAACATAAAATCAAACATAAATCAGGGTTTCTACAAATTTTTATTTACAAAATTCCATGAATTTTTCATGATTTTCATGAGATAGATAAAAAGTTTCCATGGTTTTTTTTTAATATATTTTTTCATTGAAAAATGAAATTTTCAATATTTTGTTAGAATTTAAATTACTCAAGATCATTGTTTTTAATTTTAAAACCATTTTAGGTGTTTTGAAGTGTTTTTAAATATTTTGAAGTATTTTTAAATATTTTGGATTATTTTTAAATATTTTGATGCATTTTTAAATATTTTCAAGTATTTTTACATATTTTCAAGTATTATTATATATTTTCAAGTATTTTTAAATATTTTGAAGTATTTTTACATGTTTTGAAGTATTTTTAAATATTGTGAAGTATTTTTACGTATTTTGAAGTATTACTAAATATTTTTAAGAATTTTTATATATTTTCAAGTATTTTTAAATATTTTGACGCATTTTTAAATATTCTAAAGTATTTTTAAATATTTTGAAGTATTTTTACATATTATGACGCATTTTAAATATTTTGAAGTATTTTTACATATTTTGAAGTATTATTAAATACATAAAAGTATCTTTACATATTTTGAAGTATTTTTAAATATTTTGACGCATTTTTAAATATTTTAAAGTATTTTTAAATATTTTGAAGTATTTTTACATATTATGACGCATTTTTAAATATTTTGAAGTATTTTTACATTTTTTGAAGTATTTTTAAATATATTAAAGTATTTTTACAAATTTTTACTCATTTTTAAATATTTTGAAGTATTTGAAAGCAGTCTGAAACATGATTTTTTAAAAATATTTAAAGAATCTATTTTAAAACCTGTTTATAATTTACTACTTAAAATGCTAATATTTTTAATTACTTTGCAATAACTTGAAGTATTTTAAAGAATTTTAAAGTAATTTTAAGTATATTTTAATATTTTGAAATATTTTTAAGTGTTTTTAATTATTTTGAGGTATTTTAAAAGATTTTGAAGTATTGGGAAGTATTTGGAAATATTACAAAGTAATTTTAAATATTTGGAAATATTATTAAGTAATTTCAAGTATTTTAAATATTTTCAAGAAATTTTAAATATTTTTAAGTAATCTGAAGCATTTTAAAGTAGTTTTAAGTATTTTTAAACATTTTAATGAAATTTTATGTATTTGTAAATATTTTGAAGTAGTTTGAAATATTTTGAAGTAGTTTTAAGTATTTTGAAATATTTTGAAGAAATTTTAAGTATTTTAAAGTAGTTTTAATTATTTTTAAATATTTTATACACATTTTAAGTATTTTTTTTTTAATATTTTGGAGTATTTTGAAGTATTTTGTTGTAACCGGAAGTATTTATAAGTACTCTGAAATATTTTATGTACTTTTAAAATATTTTAAAGAACTTATATTGAAAAATCTTTTTATACTTAATTTAATACTTAAAATACTATTATGTTTAAATACCTACTTTGAACTATTTTAAAGTATCTTTAAATATTTTGAAATCTTTTAAAGTAATTTTAAATACATTATAATATTTTGAAGTATTTAAAGTATGTTTAAATATTTTGAAGTATTTTGAAGTATTTTGAAGTATTTTGAAGTATTTTGAAGTGTTTTTAAATATTTTAAAATATTTTGAAGTTATCGTAAAATATTTTTGAAGTATTATGAAGTATTCTGAAGTGTTTTGAAGTAGTCTGAAGTATTTTGAAATATTTCAAAAACTTTTGAAGTAGATTGAATATTTTGGAATAGTTTAAAACAGTTTGAAGTTTTTTAAAGTAATTTTAAGTCATTTGAAATATTTTAAAGACACTTTAAGTATTTTTAAATATTTTGAAGTATTTTAAAGTTTTTTTCTGTAAAAAAAGGTATACAATTTTGATAAAACTTAATTGACACTCTAAAGAAAAGGAATTGAATAAAAAGAAATAAATTTTCAAAATATAAATTAAAATTCTATGAGATTTCCATGATTCCGTGAGGAATATTGAAATTCCATGAGAATTCCAGCTTTTCCATGTTTTCCATAGTTGTAGAAACCCTGAAAAATAAAATAAATGTAAATTATTTTGGAAAATTAAAAACAGTGTTTTTTTTACAAAAATTGAAAAAATTGAAGATTAGGGAGATGAGATGGAGATTCGAATTACATAATCGCACCCCTGGTATTCAATATCATAGAAAAAAATGTAGCCACCCTGATTAATGTATTTAACAAATTTTTTAAATATCAGAGGTTTATACAGTATTGTAGCTTATAAATTAATTTCTTCAATTTGATAGATCTTACCTATTTTTTAAAATATTTTGATAAAAATTGTCTTCAATTTGAATGATATTCAACGATGTTTTAAAATTAAATTTTTTGTTTTAATTATTCTTTCTTTTTTACTTGAAGCTTTGTACGTTTTAGTAGTCGTCTTCTAAAATTCCCGTCAAGTTTTGGTTGCTTGTTTAAAGAATTCTTTTTACAATTTTCACGTTTTTTTTTTGCTTCCTCATAGGGAAGCATTGTTTTTTTTGTTGATTTTATTTACCTGTTTTGTCTATTTTTTTTCTTTTCGCTTTTGTGTTTCTCTTTATTTTTTCTCAACACAATCTTTTCAATTTAAACTAATTCTCTTGAACTTGCATATGTATTTTTCAAAAATATTCCTCCACTTTTATAGAGTTTTATTTTTCCATTTGTTTTACAAGTTATCTATTTTATTTATCCTTTCAAAAAGTACCATATTATTTAATAACTTTAATCCTAGATGATTTATTATTTTTCTATTCTTCTATTTTTCTATATTTCTTTAATTTTCTTTTCATCAAATTGTTGTCTAAATTTTCAATAATTAAAAATTGAAATTTTTCTATTTTTCTCATGTAAATGAAAAACTTTTTCATTTCAATTAATTCTATTTATTTTTCAATGTATCTTTTGTTCTTTATTTTTCCTCTCTTTTTAATTTTATTTCTTTCGTTAGTCGCGGTCCAAACAAGTACACAAGAAACTGGGAAGACGAGGATGCTTATGGAAAAATTGCTGCAAGCACACCTAATAAAAATGTTGGCCGAAAATTGAATAAAAGCGGAGAAGAATTTCCGGCTCTTGGTGGTGCAGGCGTCAATAAAGTAAGAATGAGTTGATATATTTATTTTATAAAAACAATTTGTATAATAAATAAAAATAATTTAAATACTAACTATATTAATATTATTAAATAGAAAATACATTGGAGATGCTTAATTTTATTTTTTTGTTTTTTTAGATTTATAATAATTAAATAATTCAAATACTAACTATATTAATATTATTAAATATTAATTCTATAAATCAATTTTCAAAATTATTAAATAGAAAATACATTGGAGATGCTTAATTTTATTTGTTTGTTTTTTTAGAATTCGGTAAAGAGAGATGAGCCGGTGATATCTTCTGCTTGGTACAGTAATAAAGCCAAACCACAGGTGAAACCGAACTTCCCGCCTTTGCAAACACAGCAAGATAAATCTGAACAAAGCAGCCCACCAAACAGTCAATTGTAAGTTTAAAATGAAAAACAAAATATTAGTAATCTGCGACAACTTTTGGATAATAAATAATAAAATAGTAAATAATAAATAATAAAATAATAAATAGAAAAATAATAAATAGTAAAATAATAAATAATAAAATAGTAAAATAATGAATAGTAAAATAATAAATAATAAAATAATAAATAGTAAAATAATAAATAATGTAATTTTGTTCCAGAAGAGAAAGTAAAATTTTGAACGAGACAAACCAAGTTTGGAAAAAAGATGTGAAGAGTTATATTTCAAGTTCGAATGGAAACACTGGAGGTGGGGATGCGGATAAATCGGTGAATATAAAAGCCGTGCCTCGAGATAGCAATAAGAAGAATGTTCAAGAATCTGTGAGTCTTGCGGCCAGTAGAGTACGTGGTCGAGGTTTTAAAGCAAACACCAATAACAATGTAGTTAGTAATCGACTAATAGAATCAAAACCAAAAGGAAGAGGCCCTGGTTTAATTAGTCCAGACAATAGGCGTATTAATAACGCACTACAACTCGAAGAGGAACAACATTTGGCTAATGACCTCAAGCACATGAATATCGTTGAATCTGCGTCTTATCATCCTAGTGGAAGACAGAATAGTACGTATTTTTATCGCTCTTCTCTGTATTGTCAAGAAACTACACTTTTGCTTCCTAGGAAGCAAAAAATTCACGGAAATTACTCTCTGTAGGCTCCATTGAAGAATTAATTTAATTATAGTAATAATTAAAAATAATTTAAATACTAACTATATTAATATTATTAAATAGAAAATGATGATTGCAGTGATAATTATAGTGATGATTGCAGTGATAATTATAGTGATGATTTCAGTGATAATTAAAGTGATAATTTCAGTGATAATTATAGTGATAATTATAGTGATTTAATTATAGTGTTTTTATTAATTAGTAATGTGTATTACAGCGGGAATGTAATTAAGGAAACGCTTTTTTTTTTGCAGAACATTTTAATGTACAATTGACAAATCAGCAGAGGGCTAATCCAGTACCACCGCGTTTACAACAATCTCTTCCGCAACAGCAGCAGCAGGTTCCGCAAGCAAAACCATCGCTTCCTCAGGATGTTTCGGCAAATCGTCCGAAACGTTATTCTAGCCTGCGACAACGATCTACTATCACAGAAGGTCCAGGACAACAGAATTTTCAACCACCACATAATCAGCACACATTCTATCCACCTCAAGGTAATATTTTGCTTTATCTATCATTTTAATTCGTGATTAATGTATTTTGCTTTCTGGTAAAGGAACTTTTCTTAACTGGTTTTATACAAATGCTTTAAATAATTAAATAGTATAATTAATGCTTTTTAAACAATAACATGCTGATTAACATGCTTAACAGTGGTTTTAATTCTTAAATTTATTTTTTAATTTGATTTACTTTTATTTTTAGATTGAATTCAAATTTGCTCTTAAAATTACTTGATTTTTTTGAAAATTTTAAATGTTACAGGGATCACAGTTCGTCCCATTTTTTCACCCTTTCCCCTTTGCCCTTTACCCTTATTTTTCCCTTTTTTAAAGAAAATTCCCTGAAACACCTAAAATCAAGAACTTTTCGCCTATTTATCAAAAAGTATTTTTTTAATAATTTGTCAACAATAATACTTCAGACTACTTCAAAATACTTCAAATATTTAAAAAGCTTAATACTACTTTCTAAAACTTCAGACTACTTAAAAATAGTTATAAATAATTAAAAATACTTAAAATTACTTTAAATAACTTCAGACTACTTTAAAATAATTAAAACTATGTAAAAATATTTAAATATACTTAAAATTACTTCAAAATACTTCAAAATAATTCAAAATAATAAAAAAAAAATAAAAAAATATTTGAAAACATTTTTAAAAATTCAAGTATACTTAAAATTAGTTTAGAAAACTTCAAAATCCTTTATATTACTTTAAAATACTTCAGAATATTTAAAGATACTTCAAAATATGTCAAATTTTTTTAAAATATTTGTATTTTAAGAATTAAATCAGGTATCAAAAGATTATAAAAGTATTTAAAATACATCAGAGTACTTTAAAATTACTTTAAAATATTTAGAAATATTTAAAATTAATTTAAAATATTTCCAAATATTAAAATATACTTAAAATTACTTTAAAATTCTTTAAAAAGAATTCAAGATATTGCAAGGTAATTAAAAATATTAGCATTTTAAGTACTAAATAAATTATAAGCAGCTTTAAAATATTAGATTCTTTAAGAATTTTAGAAGTGTTATAATAATATAATCATTTAAATTATTAGATTTCTTAAATATTTTTAAAGTATTATAAAATTACGATAATTTAGATTCTTACAAAATATTGAAAATTTCATTGTTTAGTGAAAAAAATATATTTAAAAACACCATGAAACTTTTTTTATGTTTCTCATGGAAATCATGGAAAATTCATGGAATTTTGTGAAGAAAATGTGTAGAAAAATTGCAAAATAGTTACAAATACTTAAAATAGCTTTAAAATATTTAAAAACACTTATGACTACTTTAAAATACTTTAAATTACTTCAAAATATTTAAAATTTCTTGAAAATATTTAAAAATACTTAAAATTACTTTATAACATATCCAAATACTCCCTAATACTTCAAAATCTTTTAAAATACCTGGAAATATTTAAAAACACTTAGAAATATTTCAAAATATCCCAATATACTTAAAATTACTTTAAAATTCTTTAAAAAAATTCAAGTTATTGCAAAGTACTTAAAAATATTAGCATTTTTAGTATTAAATTATAAACAAATTTTAAAATATTAGATTCTTTAAATATTTTAAAAGTATAATGTTTCAGACTGCTTTCAAATACTTCAAAATATTTAAAAATGAGTAAAAATATTTCAATATATTTAAAAATACTTCAAAATATGTAAAAATACTTCAAAATATTTAAAAATGCGTCAAAATATTTAAAAATACTTAAAAATATGTAAAAATACTTCAAAATATTTAAAATGCGTAAAAATTTTTAAAAATAATCCAAAATATTTCAATATACATTAAATTACTTTAAAGTACTTCAAAATGCTTTAAAATATTTTCAGACACTTCTCAATACTTTAAAATATTTTCAAACACTTCCCAATAATGCAAAATATTTAAAAACATTTAAAAACATTTCAAAACACTTCAAAATGCCTAAAAATCTTTAAATATATTTAAAATTACTTTAAAATCCTTCAAAATCCTTTTTATTACTTTAAAAGACTAGAAAGTATTAAAGATACTTCAAAATATTTAGAAATTATTAAAATTACTTTAAAATATTTCAAAATACTTCCAATTAATGCAAAATATTTAAAAACATTTAAAAACACTTCAAAAGACTTCAAAATACTTCAGAATACATAAAAACCTTTAAATATATTTAAAATTACTTTAAACACTCTAAAATATTTAAAGATGCTTCAAAATAGTTCAATTTTTTTTAAAATAATAGTATTTTGAGTATTAAATAAGGTATAAAAAGATTTTGAAAATATTTAAAATACTTCAGAGCACTTTAAAGTACTTCAAAATATTTAGAAATACTTAAAATTACTTTAACATATTTCCAAATATTTCCAAATACTTCCCAATAATTCAAAATATTTTAAAATATCCCAAAATATCTAAAAATACTCAAGAATCTTTCAATTACTTCAAAATACTCAAGAATCTTTAAATTATTTCAAAATACTTAAAACTACTTTAAAATATTTCAGATTTATATTACAATGCTATCCTTTTCTTTCTTTTCTCAAAATAGTTATTTATGGAAGAAAATCCCCTTTTTTAAAATTAAATATCCCCGTTTGCACATAAAATTGAACGAAAAAACGCGACTGTGATCTCTGATGTTACTATAATCTCCAAAGAAAAAAAAATAGACAAAACATTTCTTTGGAATCGTAATAAATATTCGGAAATAAAGAGAACTTGAAAAAAGAAGCAGAGTTTGCGAAGGAAGAGTTAAGAAAGAGTTAAGAAAGAAAAACTAAATTCTAGAAAAAAACAAAAAAAAAAAGAGAAAAAAGGGATAAAGTAAAGAAAAGAGAAGTAGCTTTTTTAAAAACTGATGTAAGGAAAAGGGAAAAAAAGAGATTGAACACCAGAGGGCGAAATTATTCTTATATTGAATAAAAATTAGATATATCTTAAATAAATCTTGAAATAGATTTCCTAAATCTGAAAATAAATAAATTATATCAATCCGAAAATATTGATATCTCGGCAAAGAAAAATAAGTAGAAGATACGTAGAAATAAAATGATCGAGAGAAATGAAAACAAGATTTATTAAGAATGTCGCCGATTTAGAAAAATAATCGTATTTTATTTTTATGCGGCATTAAATTATGACGAAAATTTAAGGATTTTTGTAACCTTATTAACAAATGTAAAAAAACTAATTGTCTGTCCTTACATGTAGCTGGAAATTCAAGAGCGGTTCTAGAATCACAAGGTAAGCCCAAAAGTCGTGTAAATTGTGTTGTTTTCACGTGTCTTTAGAATATTTTTGAATGTTTTTAAATGTTTTTAAAAGATTTTAAATGTTTTGGAATGTTTTTAAAAGTTTTTAAGTGTTTTCGAATGTTTTTAAATGTTTTTAAAAGTTTTTAAATGTTTTCGAATGTTTTTAAATGTTTTTAAATGTTTTTTAAATGTCTTTAAATTTTTTTAAATGTCCTTAAATGTTTCTAAATGTCTTTGAATTCCATTTCGATTTCTGAAGAATTTCAAAAAAAGTTTTACGAGAAAGTTATGTAATTTGCTATTTTTTATTGATTTAAAAAAAAAACGAATACACTTTATTTATCGTGGCTACTGCAATTTTCATTTATATTTCAATTTTACAAAGGGAGGGAAAAACTCAAGAAAATTATTTCCAAATGTAATTACTTACCTTTAAAATAATTTAGTTTTTCAACGTGTTTGTTCCTGATTAAATTAATAATTATACATGAAATTGTAACATAGAAATAATAATAACAATAAAATAATAATAATAATAATAATAATAATAATAATAACAAAATAATAATAATAACAACATCAGAATACTGCCGTACATTTTTAAAAAGTCACTATCTATCTCTTGCAGATAGTGTCTTTTTAAAAATGTACGGCAGAATAATAATAATAATAATAATAATAATAACGAAATAATAATAACGGTATTAAATAATCAAACTTTGGTTTCTTTTTCTCTTCGGTAAATTCTACAGAGATTGAATGACAGCTAGAAAAATTCTTGAGTAAATAAAAATGCAAAAGGGTATTTACTCTCGTTGTGATAATGTCTCAAATTAATGTGCGACTGTCACGCGTGCCGATTTAGGCTCACTTTCAACAACTAAATGCCCCTTTCGTGGAAATGAGGAAGAACCACCCATTTCGTGAAATTATTAAAATTTGGTTTTTTTCATATAAAAGAGCTTTTTCGTAAATGTTATTTCGTAAAAAATGTTGCGTAAAGTATATTGCGTAAAATATATTGCGTAAAAGATTTATCGTAAAAGATTTATAGTAAAAGCTTTTTGTAAAAGATTATTTTTAAAAGAATTTTGCGTAAATTTAAAAGGCTTTTGTCGTAAAAAAAAATTTCGTAAAAGACTGTTGCAAATGAATTTTGGGTGAAGGATGGTAAAAGGTGTTTTGTTTGAGCTTTTTTTGTAAAAGATGTGTCACGAGAGATATATTTTGCAAGGTTACTTTTTAAAAATGAATCTTTCTGTTTGTACAGGTTTCACGCAAGGACATTTTGAGCAATCGACGTCCGTCGCTCCACCCAATACTCCATTGGCTGGACAACCTGTCATTTCCTTGCCGCCAGCTCCACAGCCTCCTAGTTATGCACCGCCGCCTCCATTTTTAGTTCCACCGCCGCAATTCATGCCTCCACAAACGGCTCCCCCCAACATACTAAATTACGTCCCAGGGCCCAGCGGTCCTGCATTTCAACCCAATTATCAAAGCTACCAAGGATACAATACCGCTACTGTTCAGGTAAAATTCGCCTCCATGAAGCTTCCAACAATTTTTGCCTTTTTTTGCATTTTTAAACAATGGCCTATTCTATGAATTTTTTAAAAATATTTGCCTTTTTTATGCATTTTTAAACAATGGTCTTTTCTATTAATTTTTATAAACATGTTTGCTTTTTCTATTAATTTTTAAATAATGTTTACCTTTTCTATGAATATTAAACGAATGTTTACCTTTTCTATGAATTTTAAACGAATGTTCACCTTTTCAATGAATTTTAAACAAATATTTAAACTTTCTCAATGAATTGCAGGGATCACAGTTCGTCTCCTTTTTTATCTAATCTCCTTTTTCCTTTTTTTAAAGAAAATTCCCTAAAACTTCTAAAATCAAGTATTTTTCCCACTTTTCTCCTAAATTTCAATAAATTTTTTTATAATTTTTCAACAATAATACTTCAGATGAAAAATACTTCAAATATTTAAAACTACTTAAAGATAATTAAAAATACTTTACAATATTTTACAATAATTCAAAATATTTATAAATATTTAAAATTACTTTAAAATGTTTCCAAATACTTCCCAATACTTCAAAATATTTAAAAATATTCCAAAATATCTAAAAATACTTTAAAATATTTCCAAATACTTCCCAATAATTCAAATTATTTTAAAATACTTTAAAATAACTAAGAATACTTAAAAATCTTTAAAATATTTCAAATTATTTAAAAATACTTTAAAATATTACAGACTATGTACTTCAAAATACTTAAATTTACTTTAATATATTTACAAATATTTCCCAATGTTTCAAATCTTTTTTAATACTTCAATACATTTAAAAACACTTGAAATGTAATTAAGATATTTCCAAATATTTAAAACTAATTTAAAATACTTCAGACTAATTTGAAATATTTCAAAATAGGTTAAAATTAATTAAAATGTATTTAAAGCTTTCCAAAATACTTAAAACTACTTTAAAATACTTCAGACTACTTTAAAATACTTAAAAATATTTAAAAATGCGTTAAAATATTTTCAAATATTTCTCAATACTTCAAAATATTTAAAAAGATTTAAAAATATTAAAAAATACTTCATAATATTTAAATATCAAATTATCAAATAAAAAAAAATAAAAATACATAAAAAAAATTCAAAACACTTTAAAATATTTGAAAATACTTAGAATGCCTTTAAAGTATTTCAAATTATTTAAAACGACATTAAAATACTTCAAACTACTTCAAACTACTCCAAAATATGCAATAATACTTAAAATGTCTTTGAAATATTTCAAAATATTTCAAAATACTTAAGAATACTTAAGAATACTTCATAATACTTCAAAATATTTTAAAAACACTTAAAAATACTCAAAAATATTTAAAAATAGTCCAAAATATTTAAAAATACTCAAAATACTTCAAAATATTGTAATATACTAAAAATTACTTTAAAAGATTTCAAAATATTTAAAGATACTTCAAAATAGTTCAAAGCATTTAAAAATATTAGTATTTTAAGTATTAAATAAAGTATAAAAAGATTGTATAGTATTAGTTTTTTAAAATATTTTAAAAGTTTACAAAATATTTCAGAGTACTTCAAAATACTTCAAAATATTAAAAAATACTTAAGACTACTTATAAATATTATTACTTATATTTCTATTTCTATTTTTAGGTTTAGTTTTAGTTTAAGGGCTATTTTATGCCCGTATATGTATTTAAATAAAAATAAATAAAATAAATACTTCAGACTACAACAAAATACTTCATAATACTTAAAAATATTTTAAAATAACTTCAAAATATTGCAATACACTCAAATTACTTTAGACGATTTCAAAATATTATAAGATACTTTAAAGTATTTAAAAATAATAAAAATAAAGTTCAAAGTATTTAAAAAGATTAGTATTTTAAGTATCAAATAAAGT